>JADNRV010000636.1:0-20568 GCA_015499995.1 Flammula alnicola
CACAATTACATGAATCTTGACACCTTGCTCGGCCTTTCGTTTGAGGAGGTAATCGAGACGCCATTCGGGGAAATAAGCCGGAGGGCGGCGAAGATACAACTCGGGGGTAAGCCACCAATCCTTTGTACAATAACAATTAAATCATCAATACTTTATAATTCATGCGCGCGTGTAGAAGCCATACCGTGATGAAGATAACCTCTTCTGCCTTATCGATCATCTCAGAGAGCGCCCACATGTAATCATGCCCGTCGACATGCCTTGCGATCTTTCAGAACATTCAGATTCCCTATCGATTGTAGATTTGCTCACCATTTGGCAGTGTTGCCAGTCCTCTCAGCAGCAAAACTCTCGAATCGATGACCTTTCCTGATCTCGGCTCGCAGTTCGTCTTGCGCCTTCTCCTCCGGATCATCATGACGACCTTGAAGATATTAACTATGTGAGTGTCATCGTATTAAAATTAAAGCTGAATCTCGTACGATTGGGATTCAAAATCCCTACAAACAAGCAATTATCGTCAGGATCGACTACACGTAGCAGAGAGATCGGAGACCGCTCGTACCGATAGCTTCGGCCCTGGCATGGCCCACGACTTTCGTGATGAGATTCATGGACTCGGACGACTCCTTCTTAAGAGATTCCAGCCCAGCATCCAACTTTGACTTGAGGAACGACGACATCGCTGGTGGTGGTAAGTATGAAAGTAAGGACTGACCAATTTGTCTAACTTGTAAAACACAACCGGGTTGCCACTGTTGCGTTCTTGGCGGAGCCCGCCCTGACCGTCGCTTAGATTCCACAGAATTGGTTCTATTTTTGGGCAGCTTTGATGGCGTTAACGTTCCACTCCGCTTGACATCAGACTCAGACAAGTTTCTTTCAAGTTCCTCTCAAAATGCACTCTGCACTGTCAAAATCTCACTGAATCTTCCCAAGAGTCTCTTTCCACTGGCAGCAGCAACACCTAGAATTTTCTTGAGGGTGACTGGTGATGCAGGTTCAAAGCCCACATGTACAATTACAGCGGGCACATATGGGGAATCAACATAAATAAGCGCTGCAGTTCGGGGCCGCATTTCTTGCGCCCTTTCGGAAGGGAAGGGTCTTTTTTCTATAGCAAACAAGAGCTTGTGCTTATAACTAATACTTTAACCTACCGACTCCTATTCACCCGACTAACCAGATTTTACGGGCACTCAGGTTAATATTAACCACGTACTGTATATACCGGATAGTGATTATTCGATACCACATTCAGAGACATTTGAAGTCTGGAGAATTGCTAGACCATGACGGATGATTCATACAGAACTTGGAAAAACCTCTTGCGTATTGCACAACCGCTTTCGCTTTCGTGGATGCCAAATTTCCTTGATTTGATGGGGCTTGCGGCAAGGTTTTTTACAGCCTCATTTTTTTGCCTTTTATCAGTTAATTTGCCGGTCTTTCATGACCTTAACTCGAGTTCTGTGATTTGGAGCCGAGTGTTCAGGCGCTCACTATAGGGGTGAAGATCGCTGCGGTTCTCCGAGTCTCACTTCATTCGCTGATGAATACATCTCTATTATACTGAGATATTGAACGAGTGCAGCACTGACATCAAGTTTCAAGAAGCCCGGATCGGTCCAAATATGGTAATTTTGACCCATGATGGGCGAGTTTTAGGGATTGCCAGTGGCATCCGGACACGGACTGGCGTCATGACCACAGAATTCTCCGATGAGAGCCGCTGATCTGATGTGCGGGTCTGACACTGTATTTCGGTAATTTGCCCACCGAGCCGAAAAAGTTGGAGCTAAGCTCGTGACTTGCATATGTACTTACTACTCTCCACTCTGGGTTTCATGCTTTTGTGCAATCGAAGATCATCGCAGTGGCGCAGCGTTGATATTATCACGGACCCAGGACCAGGTATTTTTAGTGAAATCCCGAGTCTTTCGCAGTCTAACTCGTAGCGCTCGCGACGAACAATCCATTTGCATAGCGACAGACTCGAGTATGACTTTTGTAGTTAGAGTCGTTACTACAGGCAACAGAATGAAGACAGAAACAGACAGAAACTTCCACCCTTCCGATTTATCCTATTATGAAGTAGAGAATGGAGATCAAAACATTATCTTCAAAATCCGCAATCACGTTGATAGCCGCCGATAGTTGACGCGCGTTGCAAGGTATTTTGCTCACACCACACCTCACGACACGCATTAATTGCGACAGTACCCACATAGACCCCCATGTGCTGGCGCCCTAAGGTATGATACCGAACCCGGTCTCATATTATTCCATCACCTTTTAGAGAACGTCGCATTGCGCCACCATAATATCAGATAAACCCGAAGATAAACCGAGAGGTTCTATCTAGTACATACATGTGTAAAATAGATAAGAAATGTAAACAGAGACGAGATAATTCCTAAGAGAACGCGAAAGGAATGGTACAGAGAAGTGAGCGTACTATTCTAGCTTCAAAATAATATATCGATACAATGTTACCTAGTTCGGCCTGGGTGTATCTGTGGATCCTTTTGTTCTCTTGATGTTACTAGCTCTCGCCAGAATTATGCGCGGCATATCAAGAAAGGACGAGGGAAATGCGGCAATTATTGGTGGTAAGAGCTAAGACTACCGAGGCTCCCAGTCGTTCTTGGTGGTGCTCGAGTTCTCGGTGTCTGATTCAGCCGACTTGGTATGAGTTGGTGCATCGGGAAAGCGGGCGACTGTAGTCTGGATGTTGATCATATGAAGAGGAACGCCTCCTTGTGAGGCCTGGTGGCTAATGTGGGAACGACCAGTGTTTGATGAAGGCTGAGTAGACTCTCCACGGTCCACACTGGTAATAATCAAGTTGAAGGTGATACCCTAAAAAGGCATAAAGAAAGAAGCGTCAGGAGAATTCGCGACAAGTCAATGACATTAGGCACTTACAATAATTTGCACGACCTAGGAATCACAATTATAAAGTCGTTAATACTTTTTATATCATAATAGAGACGGTTGGACGTACGGCATTAGAGACGCCGTATTGCCCGTTGTTGGACGCCATGTATAAACCGAAGAGAATGATGATGGAAATTGTGTACATGAGACCTGACTCGATAAGTACCACAACGACATGTGTCAGAGGGGAATTGACAATGACAGTCGAATGATGCCTCAGAGGTTTTCGTATCCTCCAAATACGGTATACGATCAAAGCTAGGATGGTGAATTGAGTCGTGTCGCAAAACGTGAGCGAAGAAATCCCATACAGGTGGTAAGGACATTTGTGACGAGAGTGAGGCAGAGCATGCTCGTGATGAAAGGCTCGAGGTTGGACGCATTCAATAATTTTCCAGATGTATTGATCGTGGCTTCGACGTAGATCGTCATTGCTCCACATACTTCAGGAAGCGTTGTTAGATATATCCTTCATGAATGACTTGAAGTTATACAGCTTACCTGTTGTTCCTAGCCAGAGCAGAATCGGAATCCCAATGACTAGCCAATTGTTTCCGTACACAACCCAACATCTGAACAGCTGAGACGAAAACGGGCTGAAAACGGGCCGAGGATAAAGGCAAGAGAAGCACGTACCAGAATTGCGTCACCCACAAATGTTTGCGCAACATAGCATGCCATCTTCATGACATTGATCCAATTAGAGGTATCATTAAAGATCTCGATGGCGCCGCCGTTGAAGTAAACGAAGGCTTCGAGGTTGTGTCGCAGATGAAATGAGACGTCCATAGTCGCGAAAGTGAACATGAGCAAGGCCGCAACAACCATTTTTTTGTTCACTAGATGCACTGCCTTGAACCATCCTTCGGTCCACAAGAGGACCCGCATGCAATTGAAGAACGAAACCAAGAAAACTCCTGCACAAAAAATGTCTCGTGAGACGCAGGAAGGCCGATCGGAGACGTTATCTCTCACTAGGGACGTCGATCACAGTTTAGCGTGCAATTTTTTTTCTGTCAACGAGAAGAGAGGATACACTCACCCATAGAACACACTCTCCATGAAGAGCCCCACCACTTGGGCGGCATCGATGGGAAACGAGTCTTTCGCCATCTGTACGAAAGATGGACGATAGAGGAAATCTTGGAAAATTTGCATCCAAGGTTCTCCAACGTTATAACTAGGGTAATCACACTAGCCAGAGATAAGAAACTGAAATCAAGGTACGGTGGCGGATACAAGCACATGTTTGCATGTTGCTTTGCATGTTGCTTTCTCGCTTTCCCCCCTTAAAATGCAATTTGATTGGTTACATAACGAATAATGCAGCAATTCCAGACTGGATAGCCTGGCAAGGCCGAAGGCCTACCGGCGCCTATTGCGGAGTGTAGCATTCATATAAGCTGTACTTAAGTTACTGATGACCGTGGATTGGCAGAACCAAGTATCTCAAAGAGCCGTGAAGTACGCATGCTGCTTAAGCAACAGCGTCGTTCAGAAAAAGAAGAGGTGCAAACCCACTTGCCGACGCACACGAGCTCTCTTAAAAAACTTTCTAGGTTCGTAACGTGAACTCAGCATTAGCTACATAGGGAATAAGATGGATATCTTGATATTATGGCGTACCTACGTGTCCCAAGATGAAATGTACGTATTACTTTGACAGAGATGGCAATGCCGCGAGGACGTCTTTTGAAAAAAGACCACCGGGTGGACACACGACGCGGGTCCTGGACGCCGATAAGCCACTGTGATTATCGGCGCACATGTAACGCTCAAAGTTATCAGTTAAAAAGTGCCCAACTTGTCCTGCGTTTCTCGCTCGAGGCGCCTGTGAGAGAGTCGCTGAGACAGTCAAGAGACAGTGGCAACTTCAGGCTGGACTCGAATGACCGGAAAGATAAAGGGCTTTTTCGCACCCGTGAGAAAGTTGTTTGCCTAGTAAAATAACCTAATTTGGGACATCCTTTACGACGGTGGAAGGAGGAGACTGTCGACTCTCGAGCCCACCAAACTTAAGCATGGCAATAATATTTACACTTATGAGTAGCCTTACCCAGCCTTACCCAAATTCCAAGTTCCCCACCAGTCTCAATGTAAGGCTGCCGCTCATATTGTTTGATCATCGCCCTATAAAGGGCAATTCTCCCTTGTTCTCTTCTCCCTTGCTTCTCTCTCGTATGTGTCACTACGCTCCAAATAGATTTAGAGGAAACCCACGCCAATAATATCAATAATCAAAGGCGGCATTCCGAGGGTCACCTGTGGCGCAAACCCCGCAAGCCTTGTGAATTGTTTCAACCTCGTGAAATCCATCGACAAATAAAAGTAGAGCCTCGAGAAGAGTGGCACCAGCTGCACTGTCAGAACGTTCCAATATACTGGGAGATCTTCACCACTTGAAGTAAGTAGATTGATAAGACGAACAAGCTATATTTAGCCCGCAGAGGGATGGCTCTTGGCTCAGCGCAACAACCGAGGATCCCGAATGATTTACATGCCCATCAACAAAATATCCTCCACTTTCTTTGGATAAATATCATAAGTCCTCAAGGCTAGTTAAGGCCTCCCCGTTTTCAGAGGAATTGTATTTAAATAGGGAGAGCATATGGTGAGCCACGCCTTGGTAGACCCTGGCATGACGGGTCGAATCTCCATATACAGAACTACACCAAATGATTTCGAAATTAGAGTACCTGCGGAATCATGAATGTGGCGAGAGCCATCCAGGGGCGTTCTGACGTCCATGTCTCGCCATGTTTGATGAAGCAGAGAACGCTACATACATACTCGTATCACGATGACAGGTTTTGCAATTCAGACGGACAAGCTCTAGCCCCAAGGTTTAGTGAGTACATAATCTATAAAGATAAGAAAAGTGGAGAAGAATTCCGACAATCTTCTAAGCTTTGCTCAACGAAAGGATGGCGCGCAAGCGCTATTTAAATACCGACAATGATGTTGGAAAATAATGCCATGGGGACTTCATAGCCGATGATCGTAGGCAATGAAACAGAGCGAAACGAAGATGGATGTTGTCCAGTTCTTATCGCACATGGCTCCGGAGTCCGCAAGGAGTCAAAACGCCACCAGCAACCAAAAGGCACAAGTATCGTTGTTGCCCATGGTCTGGCCATCGCGCCGCGCGGCACACCCACGATAGATGCGTGATACATAACTGATATCACCCCGGCCTATCCTGTGGATCCGAGAGTAGGGACGAAATGACGTATGTGCTCTGGAACGAGGTCCTTGGGCAGCCGCGCGATGGTGTCTAGCGGGGCACGTTTGGCGAGCGCAAGGAGGTTGAGGCGTAGGTTGCGTATAGTGGGGTCCTCAGTCGGTGATGGCGGGGGGGCCTGTTGCTTTGGCTGCGGCTGCTCAGAGGAAGAAGAATATTCCTCCATCTTCAGATTGGGCGTACTGTCTCGACCGTCCTTCTGGTCCGTCATAGGAGAACTGATACCGCCAGGTACCGTATCACTCGCGCGAGCCCCATCAGAAGTAGGAATTCTGGGTAAGGCATCACTCCTGGCTTTCTCTGCCTTGTTACGCCGAGCCAGTTCGACGATGACATTGGCAACATATTCGAGGACTTCGCTGAGTTCTTCCGGTCCTTCTTGCTCGTACGCATTCAGGCGGCCGTTAAGATGCTCTTTGACGAGACTCGCGTCTACGCCCGCCCAAGTTTGTTCCGGCTCCTCTACTTCCATGGCGCCGTCCGGTACGGCGGCGGCGGCGGCAGCAGCAGCAGCAGCAGCCTCTGCCTCCAGCTTGGCCAGCACCTTGTTTTTGCGTTGCTCTTTAAGGCTCTTGCCGATCCACTCTTCTTCGCTGAGAAAGAGCTCGTCAGGGGTCTTGATCAACGACCCCATGTCAATTTTGTGCAGCCGAATGTGCAGCAGAGCGGAGAGCGCGACAAGGGCGCTTGGATATATGTGCAGAGAAGCAGCAACTTGGCTGGCGACTGTCCCTTGTCGAGGGTCAGCAGTGCTGAGCTGCGATTTGCTCTTCTGTTGTCGAGCAAGTTCGAAGGCTGTTTCGCGAAGTAATGAATGCCGGCCGTCCGTTAGTGGGTCGACAATGTTGGTCTCTACCCATTTTGCCAGAGGCATGCCCAAACCAGAATATTGGGTAGACGCATCATGCGGTGGCATGGAAGGCTCCTAAACGTTTTTGAGATATGCGAGAATATACAACGACGCGTGAAACAGAGACATACGTCTTTATGATAGCACTCTCCATCAACGAACTCTGCCAGGCTTCTAACATATGCAAACCCATCTACACCTCCATAGACCAAATCCCTAATATAATCCTCCGCCTCCGCCGCGCGTTGAGAAGTCCAATATCCATTTGCCAGCAAATCCATGCCATTCAAATGCGACAAATTCTTCTTCGCCTTTTCCACGCCGAGCTTCTTTGCCGTGCTCTCGCAGTCAAGCCGCTCTCGGATTAAATCCATGTTCAGTTCCTGGTCCATGTCCTCCCTCTCCACGGAGGTCAGCCCTCGTCTTCGCATCTCCTCCGCCAGCTCCCCGGCAAGGATAGCAAACGAGCCGAAATCAGTCGCATGGGCTTCGCGCGGCATCTGCCATGCTGGCAGTTCTGCAGCTCGCGCTTCCTGCTCGTCCTCCTTCTCTTTTCCCTTTTGCCGCCATGTAGCATTACGCGCGATTGTCCAATGACGTCGTGGCGGCTGTTTCCCAGCGCTGTCAATCGGCTGCAAAAAGGGCAAGGTAGGCGAGGCATGATCCAGGGGTATGGACGTTGCGGATGGGAAAGTAAACGTCGGTGGCGCAGGCAGCGGTGTCTGATTCTGAGAAGATGATGGATCCGATGGTGGGTTATACAATGGGGGATATAGAGGTACCAAATGTGGACGAGATGGTGAGTCTGGGACAAAAAATGACAATATGGAGAATGGATCTTCCACTGTCAGGAAAAAGATCAATAACAGAGAAGATGGGCTTTAAATAGACGTGACATACTTTCTGTATAATCCAGACTCCCATCTGCTAGTAGCGGCGGCCCTTCACGTTCGATTCGCAGCCTCTCTTTTTTTGTCTTGTAACGCTTGCCTGAACAATGGTGAGAAAATGACGTTAAAAAAAAGAGAAATGCGCGCACCTTTGAGTTTGAGTGCCACCATCGTCTTTGCCCAGTCAGATCCAGCGGGGAACGACCCAAGACCGTCTTTCGAGCCAGGAAGACCGCCATCGGGCTCGAGCATCTCTGAAAGGCTGCTACCAGGTGCACTTTGTCCGTGCTTCTTGTAAGGCCCGCGAGGGCCCCGCCGGCTCGGTCCTGGCTGAGGCTGCGACGCAACAGACACGGATCGTTCCCGGAGACTCGTACCGTCGACATCCATGGGGGTACCTGCCATATACTCCTCGTCATCGTCCACGTTTACAGACGGTCCCTCGTCATCTTTCTCAATCTCTATATTCCAGTCCGTCTCGTATTGGATGACCGTCGATGCCGCCTTGCTAATATGGTCGAGGCCCCACACCTCCAATCTGTCCGCTTCGGTGTAGTAGATAGAGCCCGGTGGATTAAATATTTTCGCATTCATCGTTACTAGCCTGAAATCTGACTATTTGAATCGTAAATAGGATGTCGTATGGAGTTCACGCAAGACGCTTACTGCAAAATCTTCCAACGACCGATATTTTCCCCTGTTGACCTTGTCAGTCATTGTGCCGAGGTCCATAGGGTGCTTGACGATATCAGAGTACCCAGGTACATTGGCGACGTCTACTGGATGCAGAAAAAAGGCATAGTCGTCCTTCCTGCTCATAAGATCTTTCTGATAAGCATTTGTGTCTGGATCAATACGAGAAAAAATAACAGACTTTTTCAATTGCCCAATGAGCTTTGACAGTACTTCTTTGAGCGGTTTAAGCTTGACCGGCCTTGGAATCTTCTTCTCTTGGTTGTCAACATCCTGGAATACCGATCCAGACTGCGAAAGCGATCCTGAACGTCGTTTCGCTGATTTCAGAGGGTTTTGGGTCTGTGTGGCCTTGAGGCTCTTAAGAGATGGTATAACAAGGGTCAATCCCGACCCAGATGGCTTTGGTAGATAGATTTTTGGAGATTCTGGCTGGTTATACGATGGAGAAAAGGAATGAGCGTTTTCGTCCATGAATTTCATGTTGAGTCACGATTTACCTTCGTTTGTTGTGAGAAGAGCGATAAAGATCATGTGATGGTGAGATTGTTTTGGCTTGGTTTGTCTGTCCTTGTTACCTAAGGATTTGTAGTCCGTAGGTTCGACTCGGTTCGGTTACCAGGCCTACTCGCTACCCATTTTCAAGTTTAACGAAAGCCTTTCTCTTTGATTCACCACCTCCCTCGACGACTGAAGCTCTCATGAAGCCTCGCAACCACTTATTTACGTGGAGAGAAGGCGGGTGAAACCATGACGCCAATTCCATCAGCACCCTCGAGCCTGGAACCCGGATGAACGATTACGGAATGGCCTTCGCATTCTCAACTTTTCCGAGTCGCAAATTCCCCACTGACTGCCACCGACTCGAAACCAATAATTATGGCATTCGTGCGAGGCTTGCAGGCGACTTTCGAGAGCTTAAATCTTTTCTACTGAAGGGCTCTCATTGCGCACCGCTCATGGCATTTTAATATTCAACTGGTCTTGCGCCTCGGATGCCTAAGTCGACACGTTTTGACGCCTAAATTCAGTTGCCACCCTTATTTTGGCTTGAATCGGTGGATCTCTATATTATTTGACAGCATTCCCAGGTTCCATTCTGTCCATGATCGCGGGCGCTCTAAACTTTGTGCTTGGTGTTGTGTTCTGTCGACTGACATCTTATGTCTTTGTCACTGCTCTGCCTATGGATTATTTGAAACGCACATATAAAAATTGAAAGCTTGCTCTCTGGATTGGCTCGCTCTCTGACACAATTGACAAGGACGCGTTTTCTTCTCATGTTATTCTGATTCCGGCCAGACAAACAGTCAATCAGCGTCTTCCAATTGATGCTGCAAATTTATCCATTCACCGCCCGATGATCCGTATCAGACCCTAAGCCAACATGCAGACCTTGGGCACGTTTCATGATCTGCCGACTAATATATATCTGCCAAATTTCGATTTCAACCATCCAAAAAAATATTCGGCAGGCCGGAATATTTTGCGGTCCTGTCGAGATGTTGGACTCGGTTGGACAATGTACAGGGTCAACCTCATAGGAAATTGAGTCTTTATCGACGGAAACGACTCAGTTTCTTCCTACCTCCTTTTTTGGATCCTTCATTATGCATAATAACTGTTCAATCGAGGTCTCTGAACACATGCCTTGTATTAATTCTTCTGTGATGATACGGTGTAAGGAAGGGTGCTCCAGTTTTGGAGTCACCCTTCAGCGAAGCATTTTGAGCCTTTTGTCGCGGCTTTGTGTGGGACAATCAGAAGATTGTTCTATATTCACGAGAAAGCACTTCCATGTCCTTCTTGAAACGCATTGCCGCCTCCGCGGGGCATGTGCCCTCATTGTAATGGTGTTGTGTTTGTGCGTTCCCCGATCTCGGTTCAATTCAATTCATTTCCATCATGGGATTGGGCTTTGAAAGGTATGTTTCCCGTTTTAAGTTGGTCAGAAGCTCAAGTTCTTATCGTGACCTTAAACGCAGGCCACAGGTTCCCCGCGGCGGGTAATAATACTGTCGTGCCGGCGTTCCATTCTCCGTATGTAGTGCCTTCTAATTACCTGATTCTGTGTGAATCTGTAAGGGGTATTAAATGGAGAGAGAGGCTGCTGCATAGCACGGCATCCTGATGTTGTATTTGGAACATGATGTTTCTTCATCGAAAACCGCAGCTGCAAGAACGTCAAGGAGACTTCATATTCCAGGTCATGATTCCGGGGACGTGGACGTGGCCGTAATTATATCAGCTTATGAAGGCTTTCTTCCTCTGGAAAGTTAATTGTCGCTTAATGGAACCTTGGTTCGTCAATGTCCGTATTGTTTCATTCAACGTTGAACGACACACGGCGGTACCTTTCTTTTATTGAGCGTACCACATGGATAAGGGTGCTAGAGGACCTTTGTCTTACTTTGTCCGGAAATCGATGCCCATTGCTCAACCTACTAAGTAACCGCTAGAGTGCATTTGCATTTCCGTTGTCGCGATAACTGAGCGGAAGCGACTCGGCGACGGTTGGTATGAAGCGACCTGGGCTCCCACTTTCGGGGTCGAGTCTTGGCTTTACCATAGATCACTTAATTAACTTCTATGACGACTGAAGGAAAGCACGGCTGGCCGCTAAGTTGTAGGTAGCCTCGCTTGAATATATGGTTTATAATTTCCATGTTTTAATTATATCTCCGCCAAATCAGAGCTGCCAAGTTTGGTTTGCGACCGTTTCGAGGTCCACAACGTGACGCGTGACGCGTGATCTCTTTTACTACTTACAAACGCGAGAGGTTGTAACTTGTTCGTTGCTAGACGCCTAGGTAAATGTCGCGTCATATCCTCAGCCGCACTCGACAACGGTTGTCTAATCGCCACAACTGCCACCTAGGCCTCTTCAAAGAACCCGACGACTTGCGCAGACTTTCCAGTATTCTCGATCGGATTTCTCGGGGTTACTACGCAAGTCACAATGTGGTAGTTCACGATCTCACAAATGATCACAAGATCTGGAACATACCTCGGAAGAAAAATAATAATTGGGTTCGGCCCTTACGCGTCCGCCAACTGGATACTAATGTTAACGGGTCACTCGTTAACGTTATTTTGGTTTTGGTTGCAATAGATATCGGCAATTGCTATACTTACCCATGAGGCTTGCACCTACACGGTCCAGCGGGGCTCTTGCTTCTTGCTACCACTCTACATTAATCCTCCCCATTCTGGTGAGGGTCCTCTGATGTGCTGAGACTGCATCAAGGACCCCGCTGTTTGTTTCGTTCCCTCGTTGCCATTTCTTCAGCCTGGATGACGAATTCCAGGTCTCCTTCTCCCTCTCTTAATCTCTCCACCACTAATCTTTCCAATTTTCCCGACTCCACGAATTTACGACCTCAACCATTAGAAGAACGCACACCCGAACAACCTACAGACGAATACACAGAACTTCTTACTGTTCACCTTTCGCCGCCTTCGGCGGACCCCCAGCTAGCTGAATCAAGCTCGAGTCGACGGCCGCTCGTCCGACCTGCTGGAGATTCTTCAGAAGAGCCTATGGCAAAACGCATTCGCAGAATGACACCCGAAGCACGAGATAGCCATTCCAGTCCCTCGTCGGACTCGCAGGATGATATGGCAGACAACGAGATGGACGTTGGCAAGGTCGACCGACCCGAGCCGCTTCCAACCACCTCTGCGCCGCCGAAGAAAAAGCGAACCCGTACCCTAACGACGCCGCATCAGTCTGCCGTATTGCACGCCCTGCTCGCACAGGTATGAACAGATCGTTTAATTTTTCATCTATTTAGTATGCTGAAGTTGGAAAAACAAAGTCCCGCTTTCCGACGACTGCAATGAGGGAAGAAGTTGGTCGTTCAATTGGTCTCAGTGCTAGGAAAGTCCAGGTATGTGTGATAAGCCTTATGGAATTAAAGCGCGTATTGACCAATATCTGTCAGATTTGGTTCCAGGTAAGAGATAGACTGTTCATTACAGAAATTGTTGGTGAACATTTAATATACAGAATCAAAGGCAAAAGGCAAGGCGACCGCGCAGCCAAAGTGACACACCCTCTACTCGGCCCCCGCAGTATGGACCATTTCCTAGTGGCCCAGAATCCGTGTTGGTTCGTACTTCATCTTCATTGCGCAAGTGTAAAAAATGTAATCGTGGACTTAATTACTTCAGCATAATATTCGCGGGTATGAACATGGAATAGATCGATTTCCATATGCTGCACAATCTGCCTCCGACGCTCAGGGAGGGTCTTCAGAGAGACCGCCCAGGTTACTTGGTCCTGGAATGCCAGGAGCTCCGGCATATCCTCCACAGCCTGAGGCATATCGGCATCTACGTCCTCCAATATCTGCCCCGCTCCCGGATTCGCGTCATCAAATGGGCCATACATTTCAACGAGTCCATAGCCCACCGCCGTACAGCTCCCCGCGCATGTATCCACATCCTGGAACAAGGCCTGCTACGTCTCAGCCGAGTAGCTGGCATGAAAGAGATCCTTCCAGGACTCTTCCACCCCCGGTGTCGACAAGACCGTCTAGCTCGACTTATGGATCACGGCGAATATATTCTTCTGGGGCTCATCCATTTGTGCCATCAAGGCCAACGTTTATTCCACCCCGGTCCATTTCCCCAGAACCGCGCTTTGCCCACCAGCCGCCGGAGCCCACTCCCCGCCCTCTTTTGCACCTTCCGCCTCCGTTCACATTGCAGCCGTCGCCTCAATGGGACGAGTCCGCTTATACTGCCTTTCCGAGACCAAGCTCATCAGCGTGGTCTCGTCCGGGCTCGCGCTCGACCAGGGGGAGATCAACCTCTCCTATCACCAGTCGGAGAGACCATATGGGGAGTGTACCAGAAACCAGTGATTCCTATTATCTTGCCGAGCACACGCCACTTCTTCATGCTTCTTCCCCGAGATCTATGCCGCCCGCGTCGACTCCTCCCTCACGCTCAGGACGTTATGATCCTGTTCGTGCGAGTTTTGTAGCATTCTCCACACCTTCGGTATCCCCAGCTGTTTCACCGGCGCGCACGGCTGGCGGAGAACCGGCGGGTCATCACACCCCTTCGCCATCTCGCGAGCCCCGCTGATTACTTCCTGGAATTCCAATGATATTCTCATATACTGATCCCAAAATCTGTGTTCTTTTGACCTCACGCTATTAACGAAACAAACCACGCCTGCCTCCAAAACAAGATGTCTCGTTCGTTCTTTACCTTCCCGCCTTACGCGAGTTCTTTCCTTTCAACCTGCCTAAAACGTTCTTTAATGCCCCTGGAACTTACAAGCCGTTATAATTTCCCTCCCTCCTATTAAAGCCCCGCTATTGTCGCAACATATTCTTGCGCAGAACCCCATTCTATCGGTGTCTGGACCGACCTCTCCCCATGTCTTCTATTACTTACGCCTTCTTTTCGTCATCACTCCTTCCTCTCTTTTGTCTTGCTGTATCTTGCCATCTCTAAACCCGTATAAATTAGTATAATTATCCCACAGCTGCTGTCGATAGTATTCTTATTGTCTTAATTACCTACCAAACCCATACATATCTCCTATGTCGAATATTGTCACCGTAATATGAATGATCTTCTTATGCTCAGGATTCGAAGACTTCAGGAATATGGAAGAAGCATTTCGTACTCTTTCGTACTTGCATTGTTATCGAAAAGGATCTTGTGAGATCTTATATATATGCAGAACATTTTAGGCCAATTACCTCCGCCGTCATTATTGGGTTCGTGCTTGGTATGTGTGTATATGTAAAATTTCGTGAACAAGTAAATATCGTGACCTATGGTGTATCCACATCATGACGAGACTGCCACGTTCTTTCAAGAACATGATTAACGGCTTACTCGTCCCCATCAGCAAGCCGTTTTTCTGCGGCCAATCGAACTCGCAATTGAGCTCGCTGCTTCAATTTGGCTTCTCTTACCCTTGCTTCTTCTGACACGGACTCGGAACCAGAATCCGGATCAATGTGCGCGTGTCTTTGAGTGTTGGGACTCGTGCGTGTACCTCCCTCTCTGTCAAACGCTAAGTCAGATTGTACACCCCCACCCTTGTTTGACGCGTCGCCTTTGATGGGTGAGGACCCTGAATAACATGACGATGAAGCCTCCGCATCACGTAAAGCATGAGCCTCCGAATCACTTGGTAACTTGAAGCCCGTATCCGAATGCGCCCAAGCATGAGCTTGTGTTTTCTCGAGTTCCAAGCGGGCTAGTAGCCTCGTGTGCACATCACTCGATTTCAGAGGTTTTGCGTGGGGAGATTGCTGGGATCGATCATCGAATGTGATCGAAGTGGATTTTGTGTGGCTGCCACGCTCGATGGGGCAGTTCGCGTGTGAAGGAAATGTGCGTGCCATGTGTGGACCGTCAGAGATTGGCAAAGGTGCCAGTTCGCTGCCAGAAGAAAGAGGCTGGGAGATCAACGGAAAAGAAGACGGATTCACATCTAAGCTGTGAGGATGCTGTTGAACCGGTGCGTTATTGCTATCGCCGCCTGCTGCGAGTATCGCTGCTCCTGGCCCTACTGCGCAATGCTGGATGTGAATAGAATCGGCAGGTGGCGATGATATTGACGATGAAAGATGAGTGAAAGTGCTGATAGTTACGTCCAGCGTGTTATTTGTAGCACTGATAACCTGCGCCTGCCCCACAAGTCGTGATGGACCTGACTGAGTTCCGTTTATTTTAGGACCAGGCTCTAGACCTTGCTGTGAAGCGCCTTGGAAACAACTATTGCTGAATCTGCTCCCATGGAAGAAATGCGGATTTTCTATGCTTGTCGAGCCATCCTCCACAACGGACGTCGATTGTGAACCTAGGACACCAGTATTCTTGTCAATGTTGAGCTGTGATGAAACGCCGGTTACATAGTCGGAAGGCCGACGGCTCGTTAGCTGCAGTTTCGTATTTTTAGGATGGTCATCAATTACTTCTTCTTGCTCTCCGGCGGACACGACTTGTACCTGGGCTTCTTGAAAAAATGATGACGATTAGAATTGTCAGTGGGGGTGCGAATCGTGCGATAGAGGAAGAAAGATTGACGTGAGATAGGATGCCCGTGAAAGATTTTGGAAAGAACGAACCTCGGTGGATTTGGGCCCTCTTCGCAGTCTCTGAAGCCAAGACAGAGCTAGAAATGGAGTTGCCTGCGAGGTGTGCTTTTACGGAGTCGAGCAAAGATTTATTACGCGGCGGTCTAAGTACTTTCGAGCTTGACGGGCGACCGGAAGCATCTTGTTGGTCCAACATTTCATGAGCGTCATTCCGTAAATGTTTTCCTCGGACCGCGGGCGGAGTGCAGTCTGCATTCAAATTTTCAGCGCCAGCTGTGAATTCTGGGACGCCGCCCTCGGCCAACGAGTCAGTCAGTTCCATCCGGGAAACCTGCCGCTTTCCTTTCATATCGCCCTTCACCGCGTAAACTGGTAGATGTTCGGCAATCTCAGTGGATGACGAAGGTGTGACGCGCATTCTAGAAGAAGAAGCTACTTTGGACTCATCATACGAAGACTTTCTTTTGTCCGTTCGTAAGATCTCATCCCGGCGGTCATTGGAATGATGTTGATATCCTTTATGCCGGCGCCCTGAAGTGTTGAGTCGATGGCGAGAATGCTGGCCGTCAGGAAGGTCCCAAATTCCAGAGTCTCTAGTTGGAGAGTACTTTCTCCCAGACGGGGACCAAGAGCCTGATCTTTCTGAAGACCTTGAACGCGACCGGACGCGACGCGCTGTCTCGTCCTGCTGAGCGCGTAAGCGCTCGGTTGGCACCTGCGATAGGGATGAAGTCCGCCATCTACGGCTCTGGTCTAGGTCTGGAGGAGGCGACGCTCCGGGTGGGGCCTCGTACTGGAATTGTTTGTTAGCATGTTAGTTGTAGACTGGCAACGGAACTAGCTTGCCTGGACGACTGTATCATAGACGAATAAGTCTTTATATGGAGACCTGACATAACAATATACCTCTGAGAGATAAGGATTAAAAAGGGCGAATTAATTTTTTAAGAGCAATAACGGCATACCATGGGCAAAGTGTTCGGCATTAACATGTCTTCCTCCTGGTGTATACGGGGCATCCATATCGAGGAATTCTGCAATTAACTTCACTGCGGATTCAGAACGGATATCGATAGCTTTCATTAAGGATATAATGAGGGTGGTGAGAAACTGGAAACAAGCCATTTCAGAAAGGAAATGTTTGAATTGTTTAGAAGGGCCTACCTCGATGTCAAGGGCTTCCCAGACTTGTAATTCCCGCCGAAGAAAAGTGGTGGTACGTGAGATGAGGTCCTGAGAAGCAGAAAACTGCGCGGGCGTGGGGTATGGACGATATTTCGTAAACGCATTTGAGGCTACATGCTAGAGTAGGTTGGTACATGAACAAAAGATGAAATGAATTGTACGTACCTTGGCGTATAAATCATGTCGATATATCCATCTTCGTTTAGCGATCGACCTCTCTAATTTGTCGTTTTCTTCATTCTCTCCGCCGCGTGTCCCCCATTCACGTTCTCGCCTCCTTCTTCTCGCATTATTTCGCGTGTTTTGCAAGACTGCATTGCTCTGGGCTGGACGAGAAGGAGGAGGTGACGTCCGTAAGGGCGGAAGATAATGTTTGCGATAGTCGTACCGCGATCTTATGGAATGAATAACATAGTCTTCTATGGCCTGAGAGCATAGGGGGCATCGACGAGATTGTTCTAAGATATTCTCGCAGTTAGCATCTGTTTCGTCCAGCCGAAGCAAAGCGAAGCAATGACATGGACTCCTTACCTGTCCACACTAGGAGACACTCAAAACAAAACTCATGCGAGCATTTGGGTATCACAGTCCGGTCCACGAGTGAATGCAGACATATGCTGCAGTTGTTTTCGCCGTCGTCTTCTGCCTCCACATCGTCGTCGCCGTCGATGACCACATCTGACGCAACCTCGTTTTCGCCCTTCTCCTTCAATTCGACGTCACGAATCCTCAAATCATTTTCTTCTAGCTTTATATCGTCTTCAAGCTTGATACGTTTGGCTGAAGGAGGAGAAGAAGGGGGACTGGACATTATATTGTATCGTTTGCGTTCTGCAAAACGAGGAAGTAACTTAGATTAGAAATCGCGGCAAGAGCTTACGTAAACGCTGACAGAGCTACAGCCGCCCCGTGATCCAATCGGAGTCACGATCCGGGAATTGACTGCAGCTGTGCACCTCTGTGCACTGTGTGCAGCCAGGATTCGTCCAGCCTAAATTGCTCTGGTACTTTAGTCAGAGAGAGGACCCTGCCCATATGTGTTTAAATCAGACACGGTTCGCATGTGAGATATCCCCAGGCTACAATTTAAGTACATGCTCGAAATGTCAAGAAGAAATTACAAAAAAGCAAGTAGACGAAATATTTAGTGAGTCATACCGAAAGCTTGAGTAGTAGTATACAAATGTAATAGCGAGTACCGTCCGATGTGTGAGTCTACTTCCAGTGAATGCAAGTAATATAAAAAATGAAAAATGAAAATCAGAAACTCTTGTTGCCCTTCTCCTCTTCTGCTACCTCCATCATTAGATCTGGACCGAAAAAGTTAAATTCAAGTGTTGCATGGCAGGAAATAAACATCCGTACCTCCCCACACTGAGCTCTGCATGGCTGTAATAACATCTTGCGGATCATCATCCACGAGCGATATCCGTCTGAAGGCATGGGAAACCAAGGTCAGTTATATCCCAGAGTGGCGTAAAATATAAATTAACGCACGAGGATCGGAAGGTATCCGCAGATATGTTGCTGTAGTCACTTCCCCTTTTACTACTGCGCTGCAACCGTGGCATTTCCATTGCAAGAGAGTAATCAGGATGGCTGTATCTGATGTCTATCGGCGTGGGACTTCCTGGGGACTGAGAGTGGTCGTAGCCAGCACTAGCAATATCCCTCGAGGACAATGGAGGAGTTCCAGGCATGCTCTCGACAACAATCGAAGGAATATCTAAACGCCGATCGATCAATTCCTTATAAGATAAGATATTGGGAGTTACATACCCTTCTCGTATTTTTCAGCCCGCTTTCTCTCCATAAGTGCCAAAAACCTTCGTCGATAAGAAATCGTCTTAAGCAATGATCGTACCCGATCCAAGTTCACAAGGTCCGTGACAAGCTTATTCGTCTCTGTCCTAACAACGAGGTCTTGCAATCTATTTCAAAATACTGTAAGCCGCTTAAAGCAGAAGAAGGCAAGGATACTCACACCAACGCCTCTGCATCAACAATCAACTTGTGGTGGGCCAAAAGAGTCAACATATCAGTGAAAGATATGCCAAGTCCATGCTCGTGCGAAATACTGGCTTCATGGTAAAGTCTGTTGTAGATTGTTTTCCTCTTTCGAACCTCGGCGAAGTCAATCTGATCCACAATCCGTTCGAGTTTGCTAAGGTCGACACCGTCAACAACTCGAGATTGCCAGGCCTGCTTATCAAGAGGATCTCTGCAAACGCTGAGGATGTTGTTAACGCTATACTCCACTGGGTAAATCCTGACTTCGAAAACGCCACTAAGTTTCTACAAACAAACAGTAATCAATACGCGTTGCTATGTGAGAGGTCGGTACTCACCGAAAAGAATGCGGCAAACCGATGCCTCTCTAAATAGCCCGTTTTCTGGTTCGAAAACTCGGCCCAAACCTTTTTGAATGCCCGCATTTGCTCTCGCGAGATCGATTTGGATCCACTCCCGGAAGCTTGGAACACGTACGAGAAGTTCTCGACGACAACACCTTTCCAAGTCTAATTAACTTTGACAATAAGAAAGATAGGATAAACAGCTTACCAGTGAACATGTTCACGAAAATGTACTAAAGTATTTCATCAGCGTTATGTCCTTTTCTTACCTATGGTGACTTACCATGCTGAGCAAATTCCAGGCAATAAACAACGCAAATGCCCATGCAGTGCTGCCGCAGTCCGAATCAGTTGGCGAACTTGTGCAGCGAGGGTAGGTCAGATCGCTGGGGTCGCAATGAGTAACAACATAAGAGGAGCCAGGCAAAAGAAGTCTCTTACTAGTCATGCATGTATTGATTCCAGCCTTCGCTGGAGATCGACAAAAAAATAAGTATCCAGAAAAGAAAAAGATTACACGACTAACCCTGTGCTCTGGAACGCGAGCATGACCATCGCAGATCCCAAAGTCGAATAATTGGTGGTCGGTGTCTCGGCCCCACCCCATTTGGTCAATCCAAATACTTCAAGGAATAGTATCGCAAAGAAAATGAATAAGACGAGCCATAGCCCAAGCAAACTGAATATAGCAGGTAGACTCGAGCTAGAGAAAGGATATCATCGTGAGACTCGTCTAAACCTCAGAGTCGCTGTGAGATCAAACTTACACCGCCGTTTTGAACAGCATATTCAAGCTATTCGTACGTTGGACGAGCTTGAATGCGATACTGACGAGGAACAATTTTTGGAGTTGTTGAGTAGCGAAACCGCTATGGCCAAAACGAACGATAAGGGTAGTAATGAAACTGCCACTAGAAACCACAAGGTCAAAGAGGTTCCATCCGTTAGCACGGAAGCTGCGCCAACCAAGGCCAAAGCAGCGGACGAAGACGTCGATCAGATATATGAACATGAGAGCAAGAAAGAAATCGGCTGGAAAAAGATGACGTGTCAGGATAAGAAAAGTGTTAAAGCGATATCTCGCTTACTGCGGAAAGTCTCGGCGAGATTGTGGGTAGAGAAAGTTTGGGTCCTGAAGGGCTTGATGAGCAAAGGAGAAGAAAAAAAGCAGGCGAAAAAAGACTAACATCAAGGCAAGAATATGAAGAACAAACAACAAAGTGGTTGCTCTTGACCACCAACCATGCTTATGAACGGCACGATCGAAACACCACTTCCTGAAACGCCCAGTAGGTCGTTCCTTTGGCCGCTTGGAGGGCCTTTGTCTCTTAAAAAGTTTGTAGAT
>JADNRV010000637.1:0-20307 GCA_015499995.1 Flammula alnicola
TATAAAAGTCATTCACTGATGCGTTGATGAGTCATTCAATATCAACGCGACGTGTTTGTTTGGCTTTATTGACGCGACGCGTTTCAATCATTCCCTACAGATAATCTAATCTAATCTAATCTCTATAAGCCAGAACCACACGGTTGTCTTCGAAGTTCTATCGATTGCACAAGTGCATGAAAACAGAACTACAGCTGAGCGCGGGACGGACGAAATGCGGGCGCGACGTAGAAGTAAACGACTTAGAGTCGCACTCGCATTTCTTCGTCACATAGACCTTGCTCTGTGTCACACCTGTTATGTGTGACTTAGATCTCCAAAAGTTCTATCGATTGCACAAGTGCATGAAACAGAACTACAGCTGTGCTACAAATTTTATTTATTGTCAGAAGAAGAAAAGGTGAAATTACAGGGAAAAGGATCAAAATACATCTTCGACTTGCAATCGCAAACAGTTCGTGGAAGTCAGAAGTCGTGAATGTACTGTATGCTAAATCAAACGGTTCTACATACTCAGTTTAAGGGTTATAGACCTCGGGACAGCCTCCGCAACATGAATCGTACTTAAAACAGGACGGATGTCGTTTGGATTCAGTTTTTGCACGTTTTCTTATGCTCTGCCCAATGGGATTTCTGACACCCTGAGTCGCAGTATCTACAACGACAATTTAGCACAGGTGAAAAAGAAAGAGAAGAAACCCACCTGGTCTTAGCGCATCCGCTACCTGGAAACACAATATCAAATAATCAGAAAGGCGCTCGGATTTCACAAAGAGCGAGAGCCTCACATTTTCTGAGCACAGCGGACGGATTTCCGCACCACGAGCACCTGTATAGTGTGACGTGATCATAATTAATCTTTGGATGTTCGCTGGCTGATCCACATCGTGCAGTCTCTTCCAGTGTTCCATCGTCAAGTCGCATATCTTCCAACCAGGTAGCGAGGTCGTCCTCGAGCTTCTCGGGGTCTACGATTGGCGTGCTCTGAGTCTTCGCTTTGATCCTATCCAGTTCAGCATAGACATGAGAAAATTCCTTGATGGCTGCCGGGTAATGCTTGACTGCCGACTGTTGCGCAAGTCGCAAGTTGGTTTTTGGTGGAACAACGCCCATGTATTCGCTAAATTGATCGGCGATTTTCAATCTTTCGAGGGGTCCCTGTTACGGCATTTAACTGGGTGTTATCGGAGGGGAAGATCGAACAGACGACTGACCTTTAACTCCCGCAAATCTGCACTCAAGTCTTCCTTGACGAGGATGATCAGGAGCACATACCAGTAGCCTACATTCTTCATATGCCTATTGTCCGGAGGTGCTCCATCCACGTAAGTCTTAGCATCGTCGAGAGCACTCATCAGGAAGGCGATACCCTCCTCCCACTTCTTCTCGCCTGCTTCCGGCATCTCCTGGAGTAGCTTGACACCCATATCGCCTGCATGCTGAACCGCACGCTGCATCATCTGATACTTCACGAATGGTGTGATCATCGTGCACTTCAGGCCTTTCTTTGCAGCGCGCAGGCCTTGTACGTTGTCCGCGGACAAGGTGATGGCATAGTAGAAATATGCCTGCTCGGGATTGCGCTGGATGCATTTCTTCGCGAGGCTGATGGCGTCTGGGATGCGTTGCTTCATGATAAAGTATTTGATGTCGAGGATATCCGCCATGTCCTCTTCCCGAGGCTTGTTCATCTTCCTGATTGCCCGCGCACAGTGGGGAAGCGAGTCGGACCACATCTTGAATGGCAAACCCATATCATCGAAAGAGCGTCTCCCTGTCATGGGGTCCTCGACTTCAAACATGCCATCCGCAATCGAGAACTCCGTCTTGACGATCAACTCCGCCTGCTTCAACCCAAGTGCATACAAATCATGGTTTTGCGCACAGCTCATCATAGCCTTCTGGAATTCAGCGGTGCAGGAGAGTGTCAAGAAGACCTCACTTCGCATAGGACCATAGTCCATCAGGATGTCATTAAGATGGGGTGGAACGCCTCGTTGAATGGCAGCCATGAAACGATGCGGATCGAGCTGACGTTGATCATCCTCTGCCTCAATCCGATACAGCCTGATAAGACCACCGAGACATGTGCACCGCGTTACCCAGTCCTTGCTCCGTAGGCCCGCGACCAAAAAATTGACAGCAGGTGGGTAAGTCCTGAAAGCACTTGCAGCGTGCAAGCTTGACATTGATACCAGTTCGACGGCATGCTCGATCATCGACCTCGGACGAGAGTGCGGCCTTTTTATTGTCTCGAGGACCGTTTTCAGAATATCCACCATGTCGACGGATTTAAGGACGACTGGGTTGGCGGGCTTTGCGTCACCTTCGACTACGGCAGAAACAGAGTGCGCGAGCACAGCGATGCCGAGGTCCGCCACCTTCTCATCGTCGGGCAGGTCGCGTATGAGCTTGGATAGAACGTTGCCCTTCCTTGCGATTTCCATACGAATTTTGGAACCACCGTGGTGGGTGATGGTGCTTAAGGCACGCAGAGCGAGATGTCGTGTTTCATCGATGTCAAGTAAAGGCATGATCTTTTCCAGAATGCCTATAGGGTTTTCGTTGACAATGTCAACAAACGAAGGTAGGTGATGGAAACGAGGGCGCACCTTTCTCGAAAAGTTTGTTGCGCAGAATCGAATCGACGCACATCTTTGCAAAAATCCCGACGATGGCGCCTCTGATCTTCTCATTGTTTAAGTTTTTCTCATACACCTTATCGATGCGAGCATAGATAGCATTGAAGTTTGCGTGAACCTTCTTCAGTCCGCTTCGAGTGGTGAGATCTAGAGAAAAAATCATGATTTAAAATTTGCATTTGAATATTCACGGCAATAGGATTTAGAAAAAAAATCCACGGAAGACGCACCTGGAAGCGCAAAATAGTGGCATAGGATGTTTACAATCACATTCCAGCCTTCTGCATTGCCAATCTCCGTTATATATACCTCGTCCACATCGGAAGACGGTTTGATGGTCGAAGAGGAGGCCGTTGAACTTTTAACTTTGTTCCCTTTTGATTTTCCTTTTCCGCGACTGCCAGGGCCAGGCATGTTTCCTTCGAGGTCTGGAGATTATTTCAAGCGACAAAAAAAAGTTCTCGATAGCAAGGACAGGCAAGGAAAACCTCAAATAATGGAAGTGATCACTAGCAAAAATACTGTTGCTTTTTCTGGGATATAGTAGCCCCTAAATCTAACGTGTTTACGTAATAATGAGTTTTTGGTCTAATCTTGTCCCCTCTTCGTCCCCCCTCATCCCGCTTCCATTATTTTCAGAATCAGTCCCTCCTCCAAGCCCTGTCTCGATATCTGCGTGTTGACAAAAAGGAAAAAAAAAAAAAACGGAAACTTGCTCATATTCACCACTGGTTTCCTGCCTAAAGAACTTGCAAAGAACACATTTTTTTGTACCCAATATCCATTATGGCTGTCTTCTATACTGGTTGATCAGGCACAACTTGAAGGCCGCATCTTTGTGCTCGACCGTTCATCAGAGAAAAGAACCTGTTGGTGACGGTTATTAAGCAGGGCTGTTGACGTCGAATATAATCCAAGGTGACCTGTGACCGCCTCCTTGCAAGCTTGTCCTGCACTCTCATCTTCGTAGAATCTACGCAGGCCTCTTTTTCTATCATGCCTCCTCGCGGAACTCGGGTGAAAGGGAAACCCAGAAACAATACACCAAAAAAGGCGACGTCATCTTCCACGGGCTCTAGGATGCGCCTCGACGAGGATGACGGCTTTCTATCTGATCTTGATAATGCTAAAGGGTGGAATGTTGTAGTCAACGTCCTTTGTGCTTCATTTGGGCTCCCAGGTGAGTTCTTTCTTTCGACGTTTTGGATTATTGACAAGTCTTTTTTTAAACTTTTAAGATCTCACTTCTCGCAACGGATTGAAGAAAGTGCATGCCAACTTCGAGGTTATCTATTCCAAGATGGATAGAGTATACGAGACGAACCTGGAAGATGTCAAAATTAGAGGAGGAATCATCGGGATCTTCGCGAAAATGTGCGTAGACTCGATTTTGCGCAACAAGCTTTTCGAGAAAGGTGTGTTTTGCTTCATCATGGTTTGTCATCTTTTGACCCTCGTCCATAGGGATATTGCGCAAGATCGTTCCGCTTTTGAACATCGACGAGACGCGACATCTTGCTCTCCGGGCTTTGAGCAATATCACTCACCACGGTGGCAGGAGCGTCCGCACGGAAATCGCTGAACACTGTACCAACATAATCATCAAACTCATCCGAGACCTACCTGACGACGAGAGAGTTGCCGAGCTTGGCGTGGCCACGCTCGTGCATTCTATCTGTGCTGTCGTCGACGGCGACAAGGAGCCGGACGATCCTCGAGTTTTCAAGACCCTCGACATGGTGGACGTTTTCAAGGTGCTTCTGGAGACCGTGAAGAGACCGTACTCTTACCCGCGGTCAATCATCGAGCATGTAATCGAATTGTTGTTTGTGGCCAGCCTCCATGCGGCGAGCGCATACAAGGCGTATCCACCCGCGATCAATTTCTTAGTTGCAGGTCTGCGGAGCAACGACTGGGTATGCCGGTGTACGTGTCTTAACGCGTTGATCAGGATCTATCGCTTCGAAGGCGAGGACGACCAGAGCGGACTTCACCCAATCTTCTTCACGGAAGCCATGAAAACAGGCCCGCCTCCCCATCTTGGTGCTATCATGGATGCCTATGGTCGCGAACGCTGTGATACCTATCTGACGTATGCTTGCAATATGCAATCTGCCAAGGCGATAATGGTGTATGCGAAGGATCGTGACCTTTATGCTTTGGGTCTGAAGCAAGGAGCATTAATCGTGAAGACCGAGTTTTCGATCATAAATGGGACGGGCCTGTACATCCCTAACTCGCCCTTCGATATGTGGTCGGATTCATTGAAATTCTCGGCCGATGCGATTAGGCAGAAAGGGAAGCCTAGTGAGGAGGACTTGGCTGACATCGTGGAGTTGAAATTCCTCATCTCCAAACACCTCATATCTGAAGCCGTTGACCTTGCAAAAAAGGCGCTGCAGCGTGACCCTCATCAGGCGTATTTCTACTATGCCATCAGTTTATCTGGGGATTACGTCCAGGGCCTGCGCGCGGCGAAGAAAGGCATGAAGTGCAAGATCACTACGCCGTTCTTGAAACATCAGATGATGCAGCGCGCAGCTGACCATGCAGCAAATATGGGGCTGAAGCTCATGATGGGCATGCCAGAAGCAGGTGAAAAGGTCTGGGAGGAGGGCATCGCATTCTTGATGAGTGCCCTGGAGGACGCCAAAGCCTATTTGGAGGGAGCACCACCGGACAATAGGCATATGAAGAATATGGGTTATTGGTTTGTGTTGCTCAGCATACTTGTTAAACCAGACATGACCCCTGATTTGAAGGAGTTGGAGGTAAGTCAAAGATATGATATTTTATTCGCTCCGTTAATCATTCATTTAATTTATTGGATTTATAGGGTGCTCTCAAGAGCCTGAAAATCGCGGACCAATTCAGCGAGTTCGTAGGGATCACCCCACCAAAGACCACTCTGCGTCTTACCCAGCAGGCAGTAGTCAAGCACTATCCTCTCGCGGTTACGGAGTTCTCGCACGTTTTCGCTCAGCTGGATAAAATCAGAGACACGGTTGCACCTGCAATGGACCGCAACAAGGTTGAGGACGATCTCGCGGCATGGTTGGACGATTTGCGGCTGGAGGATGGTACGCTAGAGGATGTGATTCAATGTGGCTCAGGCCTTGGGGGCACACGCCCGAAAGTCAACGCGGACGATATTGACCTATATAGATGCTCATGGTGCGGGAATCCTTCCGCTGTGCTCCGAAAATGTGCGTCTCTCGATGTCTTCATTACAATATTGATGTCCGTTGTCGCTCACGCCAATATGCTTTCTCTTTAACTATAGGTAGCAGATGTTCGAAGACCAGGTACTTTCGAGAAAATCCTTTAGTCCTTTGGCGAGCCTCTGACCGTGGTCTTTCTACTACAGATATTGTGATGCTGGTTGCCAAAAGTCCCACTGGACAAATCACAAGAAAGAGTGCTACCTGGACTCCTAAAGGGCGCGCTACGCGCTCCGAGTGACTTCACTTCGCTCTATCTACCCTAACGACGCTTCTCCAGAACTCGCTCTACCGCGTTCTAGCATGTACTTCTGCCTCTGTATTTCGAGCTGTCTTCCTTCAGACTTCAAAAATTGTACTTCAGAGAACGAGTCCCAGCGCCAGACCTAGATTTTGTCTGCTGAAAACACATGACATGGCCACCAAGGGCTTAAAGTTCCTCAGGAATACTTCCCTCTCCTTCGATCTGTAAGTACCCTTCTAGCACGTGGGTATTTGCGTATCTACTACATACCTATGGTCCGTATGGAATTTGTCAAAATTCCGGGAAACATTTGAACGTGGACGCCTTTCAAGCTTCATGGATTTTCGGAAGAGGCCATGCAACGGAATTTTCGACTTGTTCTCCTACACTTCTTAAGGCCTCCCCAACGCCCGAAGAAGGGTTCAATTAGTATCCTCCTTATCCCACCTACGTCTTGCTCTCTCAGATCTCAGAAGTGGAGTTGCTAACTTCGTGAATCACACACCCTTTTCTTGATAAAAATAAAGCGCGCCCCATTTTCTCTTATTGATCGATAGTGACCGGTGACCCAATAAATAACAATTATCATGGTCGTTGCTTCCTAGGGACCGACATCTATGGACTCGGTGGGTTCGAGGTGCCAATAGGCTGTCCGAAACAGGAAGGATATCGATTAGGTCACAAACTTTTTGCTGTTTAAAAGTTCTTCCAGGCGATCAACTGGCAAGAATCAAAGATTCAAATTGCGGAGGGTCAGTGCTATCTCCAACTTGAATGGCAAGAACTTGAAAGCAACATGGCGGACTGCCGCCTCACAAGTGCCGAACTTCAATTAAAGAATGGCATGGGTTGGAAACAAAGTCAAAACCGTACTGATCTTCGACGGACTCGGAGTCACTTTGTTCTCCACCATCATTCGTGAAAATGAACTCGCGCCAGCATTGAAATATTGAAAGTTGAGGATGGGATGAATGGGCCCCGAGAGATCAGGTAGGAATCTTTTGTAACAGCCTATACTTACATACAATTGCAAATGATCCATGATCATGCTTAAGCTTTTAGTTGTCTGTATGGCGTTAACACCCAAGGTGGGGCTTGGGTGGGACGGTCGCACTTGGTCATCCCACTCCTCACATCCCCATGAGACATTTTCGAGAGCGACGGCGCCTACAATCAGCAATTTGGAGTGGGAATTGGTATTTTCAGCAAATTTTCAGGCGAATGCGGGAATGGCACGTACGGAACCATGCGGTTCCAGGACAGGATAGCTGGGGATAATTTATCACGTTTCAGTGGACAGTTTCACACCAAATCTGGAGGCGTTCAGGGAAGCGCAGGGACGAGAACATAATAATATCATGGCCGCAAGCCGACCTGAAGGCCCTTTCTTGCTTCGCATCCTCCAAAGTTAGACAACCGCTACTCCACGGAATACTGCTGCCCTCAGGCTCCTGCGCGCGTGCGGCTTCTTTGCGCGTCGACGACGAAAGCAGTCAATTGGGACTTCGCGCGCATGCATTTCGGCCTCAAGATCGCTTGGTTTGTCCTTTCCATTACCGGTGGGTATTGTCTCGCAGTTTTTAAAGCTTTCATAAACTTAATGAACTCCTTGCTTCCACTGCACTACAGGCCTTGCAGCGTGCTGGATAGTTCTATGGGCATTCGCGCGCGCAGTCGGTACGAAATGGGGCCCCGTACTGTATTGTATTGGGAATACGCTGCTGCAGGGAATCTTCTGCCTTGGTGAGCCTACAGTGCAAATCTTCATACAAGATGCACTCGATGACGTTTTCCCTTCTTTTTTTAAATTTTAGGTATGATCTATAGGATGGATCCATTCGAAATGCCCAGATCATTTTGTATTGGTTTGTCGAAATAATTGCCTGATCACTTGGATTGCTCTAATTCACCTTGCAAAAAATAGTACAGACGGTTATAATTTCGTTTGCAGGGTACTTCAGCGCAGGCGTAGCTATGGCCTTTTCTCTGGCCACAAGTTTGACGGTGTTGAAGCCTAAAACATGGGGCGATGGTGTACGGTATGTCGAAGTTGCTCTTTCTTTCTTATCTTTCTGGTGGCCGGAGAAACTAACAAAGAAACCAGTGCTTTGAAATGGCGGAATATTTATGCTGCACCTATTATCGCATTTCCTCTTATTGCTACAATAGTCCACATTATTTTCATTCTAAAATTCGACTCGGTCAAGCCCTCCGATGACATGCATTGCGATTCAACGGATCCGGAGTGGTACGTGCCCAGAGCAAGCTCTGATCCTGTTTATTTTTTATAAACTACGTTTCTTTCCTCAGGGTTCGTTTCTTAGGCTATGCAGGCGTTCCCTTCGTGATGGCGTGGCCGTCTCTCTACTTATCGGTGAAATCCATCCTCACGGTACACAAGACAAATCAACATCTTCAACGTGCATGTCCAGAAAGCGTTGACGAGTTTACCTCCGTACCTAGGAAGTCGCGCAAACGGGAAATCAGCTTCGCCACGCGCATGGGTCTATCCTCTCCACAACCTGTTCATCCCCGTCGTGAACCGATTGCACCTGCGATAACGAGTCCTGCACTGTTGGCAAAGAAGTTCCACCTACCGTTCAAGGCCCCTAAGGCCCCTAGCACAGACCATGACACGCAAGAATCGTCTAATTTCTCTGCACTGGATCTTCAGGACGATACTAGCTCGCGGGTGTCAGTGTCTTTTCCAACCTTTGCGCACCCGGAGACGACGAGGACGCCCGTGGAGGAAGAGCGAGAAGGGACAATCCGGCTCTCAGTAGTGGATAAACAGGAAGAGCAGAAGAGTGCTGAGTGGGACGACGAGTTGGTCAAGGAGCCACGCGGCAGCGACTCCAACGATGATATGGGCTGGAATGAAGATAAATTGGACCTGCAGTCGGTGTCTGATATTGGGAAAGACGAATATGTGATGAGCGACACAAAACCTCACTCACCTCGACCGACTTCGATGGCGCCTTCAGCAGCGTATCGGAAAACTCGGCGGCCGATTCCAAATCTCGCTCCTGCTGTATGGCGGATTGTTTTGTTTCAAGTGTGAGTGCACTCAACGTCAACAACATCCCCGTGTTTTATTGAATAGTTGGACCGCTTGGTAGTGTTTTCACATCTGTTCAATTCTTGGCTTGCATTTCAACCATCATAGATGTTATTGCCCGACGACCTAAGCCCACACCGCTAGGGACCCAACATTTCGCGTTGCTGCTGGCAGCATGGGGCCCAGTCATTATTTTTGGTGCGTATATTCTATTGTGGTAAAAATATCATGAACGTTGCTGATAGCAATGCTGGTGAAGGGCATCTTCCTGCTGTGCGACGCAATCTGATACCTTGGCGTGCAATCTCATGACAGAGGTCTAGTTCTGCTGACTTTCGACAACTGATATTTCATATTATCATTACCTTGTATCTAATAGTCTGCTTTGAGGAATAGAATTCCGAATTTATCTTTCCATTGAATTCTATTAACGCGCAAGATGGTACAAGTACTAAAAGCAAGGGATAATGTGAGGTTGCATCATAACCCACGACGACTGACAAAGTTGTTCAGGTCTTGGGATGTTGCTACTGCCAAAACGAATTTACGGTCTTGATCCGTTACTGTAAAATAATATTCCCTGGTGAGATAGGTTGCATTTGGGAAAGAATACCACTGACCTAGGGCGAAGATATTTGTTTTGAGGAACTCTTCTAGCTCTGACAATGGTGACAGAGGTGTGATCGTTGTATATGGCTCTGACGAAGTCCGCTTGAACTTAGTCATATACTGGCTGACCTTGTCATCCTACGTGGTTGACAGTGTGGAGTAAGTCATGACTCGCACGGAGTTGAGAGATCCTCTTAACAGGTACTTATGACACGTACAGGATTGGCCTGACCAGCTTCCCATTTCTCCTTCAGCTTGGCGGCGTCGACGTATCCCAAAGGGCGCCTATTCCTGTTCAAAACGCTAGAGGAGACACGATTCGATGATAGTCCGATGATAATGTTTTTAAACACACGGAATATGAGAGAAGTCCCGCTCGTACGCCATCTCGATCGCTCGCGAAATGGCTTCATTTGAGGATATCGAGAACGCTGGTGGAAGTTGTAAGTCCTAAAATGACAAGAGGAATCTGGTGAGATGGAAGGCATTAAACGACTGTCGATTATTTACCTCAACGACAGCACCGCGATATTTATCTGCGGGTAACGGCAAGGGCTGGAAGGAAGAGCTGCTCATTGTTGCAGTCGCCATTGAACAACTTAGAAGGAATGGAAGAACGTCGATATATGGGGAGGGGCTTGAAGATTTGTGGTCGCGGCTTGGATATGTAGCAATAAGGGACCTTGAGGTGTGCTTGAGAGGTGAGAGTGAGTTATTCCCAATAGTGGTCTGAGCTTGCACGGTGCGGATGATGGAAGCAGAGAACGGCCGCACGATAACATCGGTCGTCCTAGGGTTAGGTCGCATGCGTATCTAGGGTTGGGGTTACATTTACGTGACATTCCTGTCAAGCTGTTCCTCTTACTTCAGTTCTTACTATGTACCAGCGAACCTGAAATCCCTCTAATAGATCAAGATTTTAGAGGAAAGACGATGCTTTTGAGAAATGAGTGTAACACCATCATCATCTTCCACTGAACCAAAGCCCATCCGTCGCTTGAATGAAAACCTCATAAACAAAATCGCAGCTGGAGAAGTACGTTTGCCAAGTTCTTTTCTTCAATAAGCTAACATAGATTGAAGATCATCCATAGACCTGCCTCAGCGCTAAAAGAACTTCTTGAGAACAGCCTTGATGCTGGTTCAACTTCTATTCGTATAACTGTGAAAGATGGCGGTATGAAATTGCTGCAAATTCAGGACAATGGATGTGGCATTCGGGTGAGTTTTTCCCTTCCATGGGATATGCAACCAAGGAACTCAAAAAAATCTCTATATCTTGTACTTTGTTCAGAAAGCAGATCTGCCCATCCTCGCGGAAAGATTTACTACGTCAAAACTGTCCACATTCTCAGACTTGTCGCGCATCACCACGTATGGCTTTAGAGGAGAAGCTCTGGCATCGATGTCCCATGTGGCACATCTTTCTGTCATCACGAAAACCAAGGGAGATTCTTGTGCATGGAGGTTCGTGAGGCTATGGACTATCCCAGTTCATTTACACAATTCGTAATTTCTTTTCACTAGAGCCGCTTATTCTGATGGAGTCCTCGTCGACGCGAAGACAGGGCAAAAGACAGAGCCGCGACCTTGTGCTGGGAATGACGGCACGACAATCACGGTATGTATCATTTTCGTCGAACATACGTCCAAGAATCTTACGCGTCCTGCATCTCTAGATTGAGGATCTATTTTACAACACCCCAACGCGCCTTTCCGCGCTGAGGAGCACTTCGGAAGAATACTCAAGAATCCTTGATGTCATCACGAAGTATGCGATTCATAACCCTGGTGTTTCGTTTGTTTGCAGAAAGGTTTGTATCTTTAAGTGGCATTACTTGCGAATAATCATACCTAAATCAACTAGGGTGGGGCACCTTCGCACGACCTTTCGACTCCATCTTCTTCTGATACACCAGCTGCGATTCGTCTGCTATATGGACATTCTATCGCCAAAGAATTGATCCATCACAAACTGTCTTCTGCTGGAAAACAACGCCAGGAGGAAGACATGGATGAAGACGCAGACGATCATCTAGTATCTTGGACGGCTAAGCTTTACTTTACAAATGCCAATTACCAGGCTAAGAAAATGGTATTTCTACTATTCATCAATCGTACGTGGTTTACGTGTTTTCTGCTTTCTTTGATCCATTGAGCTGACAATCTGAATCAGATCGACTTGTTGAATCCTTGCGCATGAAGAAGGCTTTCGAAGCAGTCTATACAAATATACTCCCTAAAGGATCATCTCCATTTGTTTACCTCAGGTTGGGCCACGATTCTCCTCGTATCTCCCCTCTCCGTGCTAATCCTGCTTTTCAGTCTTCAGATCGATCCACGTTCAGTAGATGTCAACGTTCATCCAACGAAGCGTGAAGTCCACTTCCTCGATGAGGAAACTATTACAGAGCGAATAGCGGACGCCATCCAAGAGAACCTCGTCAAACAAAATCACTCGAGGACATTCGAGTATCAGGTAATTACTCGCAGAAATGTCAGGCAAATTTCGTACTTACCTAAAAATGGATGAAAGACGTTGCTCACAGGAGGAATCATGAACGACGAAGCAGGACCTTCGAAGAAACGCACTAGAAACGAGCGAGATTTATCGGGGGACGAGCAAGAAGAGACTGAAAATGTCGCATCATCATCAAGTCAGTCAAAAATCTCTTATACTGTATTCCCTGTTTGACTAATATCATCGTCAATTTTCAGCTGCAGAAGAGAAGCGGAAGGTCTATTCGCATCACAAAGTCAGGACGTCTCTTCGAGATCGTACTTTGGACTCGATGTTCCCGGTCGTCAATCAAGCAACTCAAGTAGAAACCTCTTCCTCGAAATCACCGCAAACCACACCAGCCAACACCCTTACAAAATCACGAGAAATCAAGGAATCTCAATGTTTCTTGACGTCAGTCAAGGGCTTGCGACAGAAGCTCGTCAAGGGAAAACATCGACGTAAGCCTCAAGTTTGGTCTCTCGCAATGCGCTGCTAATTTTGACTCTTCAGAGCTCTCTGAAATTCTGGAGAAACACACCTTCATTGGGATAGTTGACCTTCATAGATGTCTGTCCCTCATACAATACTCGACAAAGCTTTATCTCGTCAACCACGATGCACTCGCGTAAGGAATTTTCTGCCTTAAATGGATGTTCTCATCTGAACCTTTCTTAGCGAGGAGCTATTCTACCAACTTGGACTGCGGCAATTCGGCGATCTGAGTCGAATAAAACTAGAACCGCCACCGTCTTTGCGAGATATGATCGAAATAGCAGTGGCGGCGGAACCCGACACAGAAAGTAGTAGCCTCAGCAAGAGCGAGATCGTCAACGTAAGGAGTTTGTTCATGTTCAGAGTACGCAGGCAACTGAATGACATCGATGTGTTCTAGCGCATCGTAAAAATTCTGATAGATCGACGAGAAATGCTAGCAGATTATTTCTCATTGACGATTTCAGAAGCTGGTCTTGTGGAGAGCCTTCCTTTACTCCTTCGCGACTACATTCCCAACCTGGATAACTTGCCCAGTTTTCTTATGAGGCTTGGGCCACAGGTATGCACTTTTTGTTGCTTGGGTGGTGATGATCCTTTTATTTATATTTACGTGCGTTTTTCAGATTGATTGGACATCAGAAGCGGAATGCTTCGATACATTTTTGCGCGAACTTGCGTATTTCTATATACCCACTCCCTCTGTGTCCGACGAAGACAGCGAGGCCCAGCACAAGGCTGAACGATGGCAAATTCAACACATACTTTTTCCAGCGATGCGTCGATATCTGGTGCCTCCAAACTCTCTGCTTGACCGCGATGTCGTACAAGTTGCTGACTTGCCAGATCTTTACAAGGTTTTCGAACGATGCTGATAGAATTCCAGTAATGAATGATTGATTACAGACAACTATGGATAATATATGCAGTTATTAATTTACAATTGCCGATGACCGTACAGAAGTTAGTAAGTAGTGGCATAATACATAAATGCGTACTTTTCAGTCGATGGATAACTAAATGAAAGTAGATGAGGGAAATAGTGCTAATCGTAACATGTCCCATTTGGGGCCCTGCGATGCGAGTAAAGAGAATCGAAAACAAAGGCATCAGTGTCAGAGTCACTATCAGAATAGTCGTCCGAGTCTTCTGCATGGTCAATCCCGCCAACGTTAAAGACGTCAAGGAAAGGTGTCTGTGGTGTATCCGTGATCGAATCAGGAGAGGACTTCGCTAGAATAGCTGCTACACGAGCCTCGAGGCGTCGTGTGGGAATGGTTGATATCCTGGGTCTGGTAGGTACATCGGTATTGAAGAAACTGGTCAGCTCGTGCAAGTTTCGGACAAGGCCGTTCAAGTCGTCTGCCAGGGGAGTTTTGATAGATTGCAACGCTTCCACCTCGGGCTCGAATTCAATGCGAGATGGACGAGTGGGTACCGAGCATGTATCGAACACAGCCATGACGTTCGATTGACAGGTTTCACGAAGAGCATCTGCTTGCGCAACACACCATCCAGATTCTGTTGGCACGCCAAACACGGTCGCGACGGACTCGGGGTCTGGAATCGGAGGAAATGATCCAACGTGCATACTCATTCGAAGGACATGCTTTGCAGCTGGACCACTGCCCGACATGGCCATGGGCTCTTCCAAGACGTCAAGTGCTTGTGGAGCAAGATCTGTCTCGAGAAGGCGAAGGAGGGGCATGAGCAACTCTGACCCCAGTAACTCGACAGGATTGCGAGTCTCTCTATGCTGGAAGAGAACCTTAAGGACTTGCATCGCATGTATTCGAAGCCAGCGCTCGTTGTTGAGGACGAGACCAAGGAGAAGGGTTACGACCTCCGTCCAATGTTGAGCACCATAATGTTCCCGAAGACTCGCCACAGACTGTCGAAGGAAATCGTCTCTGGTCCTGAAATGGCCTTTGGCGAAAGAATTCATAATCTTTTGGATGCTATAGCGCTTTTCTTGGCTGGCCAGCACACTGATGTCCTCGGCGAAACCTTTCAACGGATTCTCTGGTTGATCCATCGCATGCAGACACCACGGCAATGACACCGTGTAGACATCACGCAAGCGCCCTTCAGTAGGATCTATAAGACGATTATCCTGGATTTTGACAAGGGTTTGCAGGATTTTCATAGTTGATGCTGACATGACGGAAGATCGTAACCCACGCAGAAGAGGAGGTTGTAAGAACGAGGAGTCCTTCCAATCTGCTGGCCGATGAGATAGTAGTTGATCAACTGTTCCAGGGTCGTCCAGGTCTATTCTGGTAAGCAGCGAGTCAAGGAGGACAAGGGTTTGGTTGAATTCCTGTTCGACTGTTGTCGAAAGGCATGCGCATGCACACCAAAAGACTTGGGGCAGAAGGGATTTGTCAAGGTCACTTGAATTGGCGACTGCATTAATGGTCAAAAAAATCTCGGATGTGAAGGATTGGATGTTTTCTTCTGAGGTTGCAACAGTATTAGAAAGTCTGCCGAGGAGTAACGCAAAATCGGCCTTTTTGACGTGCGGCATGAGGGCGCGAAATATTTGTAGGGATCGGAAGGCCGTAGCTCGAATGGAACACGCAGTGCCCCATGCCAAAGCCAACGAACCCCATTGGCTGACGAGATGCGGAGCTAAAGGTTGGAAAAAGCCTAAAACTCGAGAAGAGAGTAACTTCATCTTCGGAACAGCTTCGTCACTTGAATCATTCTCTTCCCAACAAAGGTGCTTTATGTCTTTCTCCAAGACGGCAATTGAATCCTTGACCGCTGAGCGAGACCTGCTGGCGGATCGATCAGGTAATTCGTCATATCCTGGAGTCCATGAACGCAAGAGTTGAAAAAGCATAGCATGAGCGCGCTGTCGAACGAAGGGGATGCGGTGGTCAAGGTGCGTGAAGACGGCATGAAGAAGGGTAGGAAGTTGGTCGATCATTTCCCAGTTGCGTTGCAACGCTACGTCGGACAAGAAAAGCCAAGCAAACTGCGCTGAGCCTAGAGAGAGGTGCGGCTGCTCGCCAAACAAAGCATCGAGGTCTTCCCATAGCTTCATGTCCTGTGCTTCTGGGAACGTCAGTTTATGGTCGATAGCAGGGAGCATGTGGATAGGCTCGATCACCGAGCACAGTTCTTCGAAAACTTGACGCCCGATATGTGTCTGACAAAGCGACGACACAATGTTCGAAGCACAGGTGACAAAAATGGTGTTGCCAACTTTGTGAGCTTGCTCTAGCAAAAACCTAACTGCGGCATGTCCGTTTGACTGTTGCGGTGCATCAACCAATTTTGTCCATAAAACTAGAATCTGCTCCGCGTGGCTTTGGCTGTAGCGTAGCGTCAAAGAAGTCAAGTGATAGAGGCAGGACAATCCTTCTCTTGATGCCACTGAGTTGTCCTCCGTCATGAGATTGATGTTCGGGATCCAGAACTCCAGACTTTGAAGGAGTAGCAAAATCACGTTTGTGTCGTACGCTTCTCCAGGTAACTGAGGAAGCCAGTTGCCTAGCTGTGCCAACATGCTAATGGCCTGATCTGGATGCTCTCCAGCGAGCGAGTCGGAGATTGAACGGTGTGCATGAACATACGTGGCAGACGCCAAACTCCCGACCGAGGCTTCAAAATTGGACATGGCAAGTAATCCATTATTCTGTTGGTGAATAGCTTCAAGCATGTTGAAGGCAAGACTTCGAACGGCTCCGGAAGGATGGCGCAAATTTGTAAGGCTGAGACAAACGATTTGGGAGAATGTGAAGTTATGGTGTTCGTTGGTGACAATATCAGATATCACTTCAAAGAAGCGATGGTTGCTGGAAGCAGCTTTATCCATGACAATGATGGCTCTCCTCAATATTTCATGGTTAAGCTCGTGGTTAATCTCGTCGTGGGTCAATAAAGACCGCAATGTCGCCCTACATACACAAAAAATGGTCAGCTTGTTAATATTTTTTGCCATTGGAGGTGGTGTACTCACTTTCCCTTGACCTGAGTAGCCTCCTGTGATGCAGTCATGATAGCACTCAAACGGTCTAAAGCAGACGGAACAGTAAGAGGCTTCGTCAGTTCGGGCGGAAATCGCTCAGTAGGCGAGCTAGCCGCTTGATCAGGCGGAAAGAAAGCCTTTTGCTATGAAATAGATAAATACCACAGAAATAAAGGATATAAATAAAATGACGCACACAAAGCGCAGCCAATGCACCAACAGACGCATGAGATAGTGCAGATGTTTCATGCCTGAAACGCTGCATATTCTCCCGTTCGGCACTTTCTACGGCCCTCTGCATTGCTTCGAGCCGCTTCTTGGCTAACTCTGACTGAGGACCAACTTGACACCATTCTTCGCAGAGGCGATATAGGGATAGATGCATATGAGGAGGGATAAACCGATCAGAGTCCTTGAGAGTAGCAAGTTCGTTGAAGAGTTGCTCGACGATACCACAAAAATACCGACGCAGGCGGTGCAATGTCGGATTGTCTCGCATTTCCGGTGCGCTCAGGAAGGCCTGAGTGTTGCGAACAAATTTAAGGATGTTCGAGAGGGCCGTCTGCCGAGCAGAAGACCTTTGCTGTTGCAGTAGGTGCACTGTTAAACAATAAATACGCGCTACGGCAGAATGAAGTCGCTCTTGCCGCCGACTGCGCTCAGACAGCACTGCGGAGCCACCTGTCTTCGCTTTGTTTTCGTCGTATACCTGGCGAGAAGCTAGAAGGCCAAAATTCTGATCCAAAGCAGGCGTCGTGACAGATTTGGATCGAGGATCATCATATGGCTGTCGGCCAGCAAGGAGACTGAGATCCTCTAGAAGTTGTGGGTATGAATTTGCTGGGAATGAGCTGATACACAGTACAGCTGCGTCGCGGAAGAGGGTATACTCAGAGTCGAGGAAAGGTGTGAGATGCCTGAATAACCCGCGGGTCGTCATGTAGCGCTCTCGCTCGAAACTGACGTCTGACGGTGCACGGGAATGATCTCTGCCAAGTTTGGTATAGGCCGGACGTGATGAGTCTGGAGGTATTGCTGTAGAACAGAGAATCTTGACCCATATATGCCATTGGTCGACAAGTGCCTTATTCTCGAGGACAAGTTTGAAGCCATCGCGTTCAAGAGGGTTACGCGATGATAAACCAGGTGGCATTTTGCTACTTAAGCCGGCGAGGTGAGAAATAGAAGGATGATATCGCGAGACTGCTGCGACGATGCCTTCCCGCAAGAGACCGATAGTGGTACCCGAATACTTGACGCAATCCTGCAGGAAGGCGGGGTAAACGTAACGCCAAAGTTTGCGGTCTTTCTCGTTCGCACTATCAGCAATGCGTAAAGCGACTTCGTCTCCCTTGAATTTCCGCCATTGGTCGAGCCGAGATTGTTCTGACTTATCCAATAGGTCGTCATACCCATTCAGATATGAATCGCCTGGGATTTTACCCTGCAGTCGTTCTACGATGAACAAATTGTTGGAAGAGTCGGTGGCGGAGGATATCACTGGCGAAAGGAGGCCGATGAGTCGAACAACTCTAACTCCGGATGATTGTATACTCGATGTCCCATGCGAGAGGAGGAAGAGAGAAGCAGCTTCTACTTCCACGCATTTTGAGATGATTTGTTCGATTTGAGGGTTTGCATCTGTGCCACGCCGGATAATAGCCCGAATCCAATCATCAACTATCTCCACCCAGAGTCCAAGCAGAGGTGAGTATTCGACGTGGAGTTTGAATCCGGATTCGTGGCATATGCGGTTGGGACTGAATAGGAATTGGTTGAACTGGGATATGACTTGGATGGCGTTGGCATCGTCATCCATGAACCTTTTGAGTGCAGCTGCAGCAGCCTCGGCTACCATTGGTTCCACGTGGATGACGCCTCGAAGCAACATATCAATGGCTTCAGAGAGGGCGATGGATGGGTGGAGGAGGCGAGGCCATGCTTGGAAGCTGGTCTGGAGCAGTGAGATATGAGGAGATAATTGGATGGGATAGGCAACAACGATGCCGTCTACGTGGCGTCGAACCGCAAAGCTATGTGATTCTTCGTACGTTGGGCTTACCCTCGCATACGACCATTGATCGTCGAAGACAGACATATGGCCCACTGAGTTGTTGCAATAAACAGCTATAGAGGCAAGCGTAGATGCACAACGATTGAGGAACTCTTGCATGCCTGGCTTCAAGATAGCTGGCGAAATGTAAGCAGAGGAGGATGGATAGTCGTCTTTTGCGGGAACAACGGAGAAATTGCTGTTAGAAGGCCATGTTGGGGTGAGAATTTCCCGTTCAGTGTTGTGCACCGAGAGCAGGACAGCATTAATAGCGATCATAGTCCTTTCGTGGGCTAGCACACTGCCAATGCTACCCGTCTTCTGCAAATTATTGATGGTCGTTTCTTGCATTAGTTCAAGACACAACTCCCTGCCGTAATCGGGATGCCGAGAAAGGATAAAATGCATGATGTATACCAGGGGCTCCGGGTGTTCATCAGACGGGAAAACGGTCGTACGGTTCGAAGGAAAGAAGTTCTTCAAGACGGCTTCAAGTTTTGTCATGGTTGTAGAAGCAGCTTCCTGGCAGCGATAGAGATACGTCCAAACAAGTCGCATAAGTCCATTCAACACGACCAAGCGAAATGGTCTTTCCTACGAACACAGTGAGATGAATGCTAGGAACGAATAAAATGGACAATCATACTTTGAGTTTTGAGATAGAATTCTCGAAAAATGGCTGCCAATGCTTGAGGAAGTATGCCTGAGGTGCCACGCATAGAGCCGTGATCGCGAGCGGGAACGCGACCTGCCAATATCGTTTGCTCATCTCTCTCGCTCTCGGGTATATTATCTCGATCGCCTTTCCCCATTGTGGATTGTTCGTTTCGGCTTGTGCAGTCTGCAGAAACATGAGTCAGACATCGATGGAATAAACCTGTGATATTTTACCTTCCCTATGGGATGCAGTAGCATAATCAACGTCTCCGCAAAGGCAATCTTCAGTTGACCGTGTGCATTTCCGTAGGACTTTGATAAAGATTCCATGAACTCGGCGCCTTCTTCAAAGGCTTCTGGCGGCCAGACCTGAGTAGCAAAGGATAAGATTTTCCATTTTCCATTGAAAAAACTGTGGAGAAAGGCGACGTTACCTTGATCTTGATATGTTTAAGACCCTTGACAAGATTTTCATACCGTGTGCCTGCATCCTTCGAGACCTGGCCCAAAGCAACTGGACCTAATTCCCCTAAAAAACGATCTGTTACACTCATAAACCTATGCATGTTGGTTAATTTAAGCGCGCGTCCCATCAGTAGTATCACTGACCGAACATTTGCCAGATGACCCAGAAGAGTTGCATATAGTTCCGAGTTGATTCGGTGATTCGGGACAACGCGAGCGACTTGCGGTCCGGCTTCCTAAACTGTTCGAAGGTGGTCTCCTCTAAGCTGTAACCTAGAGCGTCTCCAAGTGCATCTTTCGAGAGGAGCTGGAGGACAGCAACAAGCGCACGACACATGATATAGATCGCTGCTAAGATTTACGTTCGTTGAGTAGGCCTGGAACATA
>JADNRV010000638.1:0-20252 GCA_015499995.1 Flammula alnicola
ATCACAGGGCCATATATGCCCATGCCAGGCTACCCACCTGGATTCTACAGCCACTACCTACCTTTGGTCTCAAAGCCAGGAGAGGGTCAAACCGACATATTCGGGCCCGCAGTATTTCTAGCCTCGGTTCCTCCCCATGTGCAGTCACAGTTACATGGAACACCAGATGGCGACAACAATGCCTATCCTGCCCAGGGGTTTTATCCAGGAGCTGTCCTTGCTCCTATGCCATATCATCCTCAGTATGCCATTCCCAGACCTGATGGGACTTCTGTTCCAAATCAGTACCCTCCCTATCTGGGCCCAGTTTACCCCAAGCAGTCTCTGGCTGGTGGACAAGGTGAGATGGTAAATGATGGTCTCGTAAGGAATGAGCAGGAGGGGGTCAATGGCAAGACAGATTGACCAAGGCATGGTATCAGAGTACATTCAATTTTTGTCACCATTTACTATGCTATCTCTTGTTTGTTTCTTTTGCTTTCTGTTCCTTTGTAATGTTAGGTTTTTCTGATCAAATGCTGTTGCTTGAGAGAGTGAATCTTTCAAAATGATACTGAGTCACAAACTGGAGTAAGGTTGACATTGAATTCTTTTTTTTTGCCTTGGGATTTTTTATAACTTATAGCGAGAAGAGAGCAAGAGGCAATCAAGCTCATGACCAACAAAGGTGAAGTCTAAGGGCCAGTACTTATAAGGCAATAAAAGATTAGATATAGTATCTAATATACATTCAAGCTTTTGGTTTGATTGATCTATAGCTAGAGTTGATGGCACAGTGACTCTGAGTAGGAAAGGGGAAGAATGGAGTTGCATACAATGACTTTACTGGTCTAGCATGAGTGTAACTGGATTGATTTTTTTGGCTGACTCTTACTTGTGTAGGTAGTACTGGTACTATACTTAGTCTACTTAAGTGCTACTCGACCACGGGGAAGTTAGTGAAGATGTTCTTGGCTGTATATATATATTGCATCATAGTGGTCCCTTCAACAACACTCAGGTGGTGAGCTCTATACCCTCGATACACGATGTAACTTGTGCCATGGAAGGTCTACAAGATGCCTCCTTGTGCCAGCATTTTTGCATGAGATCCCACAAAGCATCCGACAGCCAGGGTGCTACTACTTCTTCCCTAGGTCGCGAAGGCGTCTTTTGAGGACGATAATGCCGTGGATGACAGCCGCATCTCGCTTGATATCCGAATAGGGATGTTTACCGGTTAACAACTCGAGAATAGCCATGGCATACGAGTAAGTGTCTGCCTCCATAGTTGGTGCCTTGCCTTCTATCAACTCTGGAGCTAGCCATCGAGCACTGCCGCCCGCTGTCAAGGTCGCAGATGCACTTCTCTCCGTGACTTCTTCGATGACTTTCGACATTCCAAAGTCGCATATGCAAGCTTCGCCCTGTTCAAATGATGTTAGAACGGAAGCGCATAAGTAACACAGATTTTTACTTGTATCGAAACAAGAATGTTGGCCTTTGCATGGGTCAGTACACGGCGTTCTAGGTGCTTAACAACGAATAAACGCACACATTTCACTAGAAATCAATCAGACATGTTAATCATATATAGAAATAGCTTACTTACTATTCCCATGAATTATTTTCTTGGAGTGAAGATACTCCAAGCCTTGCGCCGCTCCACAAATCTTTAGATGCAGGGTAAGGAATGCGCATCAAAAGACGAAAGGAAGAAATTGTATGCATACTAGGCGGATGCGGTTCGCGTCCGCGTGAACTTTGACGTAGCTGAACATGCTTTTAGAAAACCTTGAAAAAAGAGTGTAGATTGTACTTGCTCAAGAACATTCCCGTTCTCTTGCCATGGAGATACCTGCGCAGTTCTTTGAGAAAAACATTTAAACGTGTCAGACACACGAAACCTTACCATATGGATGTGTTGCCCAAGATCAGTCACTATTCCGTAGAATGGAAGGATATGATCATTCTTCAGTTCCGCCCACATCTTGATTTCGTTCTCGAAACGCTATTGCAAATTTCAAAGAGCGGTCTATTAGAGAGTATATCTGAATCCACGCACCTTCTTTGCTCTGGGATCTGTTGCTCTGACGTTTCTCAATGCTTTGAGTGCAACCTGAAGGCACTTCATACAAATTTCAATGATAGCAAAGGCGAGATTCACGTACCCTTTCTGCCTCGAGCCACATGCCAATCCAAATATCGCTGTAGGTTCCGCCAGCAACAGCCAAATCTCCATTCCGAGTTACTTCTCCATTCAAGATCTTGATAGTGGGTGGTATTCCGGTCTCTCGATGTAAATTAATCAACCCTCTCTGATACTGTAGATATCGTTGGCTGTCGCGGACTTCAGGGACTTGGGAGGAGGATCTGCGGGTGGGGGTATCCATCTCGTTCATTCGAGTTTCGCGGAGATGACGCAGTTCCTGTGTGAGAAATCTGTCAGTGTGGTATTGACGCAAAGGAGTGATGCTTGTATACTTACTTCTTGTCCTGCGGCCATGATTTGTTCAGCCACATGTTGACCCGCATTCTGCATTTCGATGACGCTCTGCGTTTCTGAGTTAACGGTCAAAACGCGGTATACGAGGTCCTGCATTTCAACCGCGTTACTCTTGATGGTTTCCATCATATCACGCTGTGCAGATTGCATAGCGATATTCGCGCTATTGGAAGCTTGAGAACTCATCCTTGGATGCAAGCATAGACATACTTTATCTACAAAGCTTCAGTGATGCCTCGAGAAAAACATAAGGATACATACGTGGAATAAACTCATCGCTGTATTGAGCTCGGCGTCGCAGCGGTCGAGACCGTCCCTGATCTCATTATTCTTAACTATTGAATGAATATGTCAGGAAACAAGGGGCAGAAGCATCAGATCATGAACGCAATCACTGTATGTCATGACAGAATTATAGCTTGACCATGTTCTCGTCCGTTTCTGAATTTTCTCCAGCACTCTGTGCATGCTCTGGAATCAGTACAAGTCCCGGGATATATAAAGGTCTGGGACGCGACTCACGGCACGAGCTGGTCTGTAATTTGTTGCATCTCCGTGCCCTCCATGTTGGAGGCTTGTTCGCTGATGGTACTTAGGATCTGAACGCATCTAATCGAAAGTTGCTTTGACTTTTTCTATACGGAGGTTATCAGATTTCTTGGTGTTGATGGAAAACCTCCTGCCTGCCAAGCTCCATACGGATAGTACTGTACGAGGAAAACATACCTTGTGAACTCTGATATCGTCACAAGTGTTGACGATATCTTGAACGATGATCCCCGCCGTTCCTGCGAAGGGGACGCCAGATACTGATCCTGCGATGTTTAGCGCCGTACCGGCAGCTCCAAGAGTTCGCAGCATGTCGGCTTAGGCAGCCCGTTTAATGCAAGGATGGATTCGCAATAAGTAGCAGACAGGGTACAGAGAGAGAGAACACATAGGACGGAGGCGCCCATGATAGGATGGCAGCTGCACGTGTGAACCAGCAGATGGGAGTTGTACAACACCCAGACATATAAATATGGCAACAATCGTTCGCGCTCTTTATATCTGTGTACCTACACAATCCTCTACTTCCTAGACGCGCCACTCTTATTTAAATAATGTCGCCGCGTAAACGTAGACGGGATCAAGCCTTTCCCGATGATGAAGAGATGGAAACAGAAACGCATCCTACTGAAGAAGACAAAGCTCTCAGCGATAAACAGAGGGCAGAGAAGGAACAGGAGATTTGGGATGCTATCCGAGAGGCTCATTACGAAGGTTAGAAGAAGGACGTTGGATACAGCGCCTTACTGACCTGTTTGTACCTTGGTCATGCAGCTATTGAACAGTTGCCCTTGACGTTGCAGAGACAACTCTCGCTCATGCTTAAACTAGACCAACAAAGTTTCAGTAAGTACTTTGAAATTACAGTTTTTATGAAAATTCACTGATATAATTTGAGCAGCTTTAACTGCCCGCCTACTTCCAACGTTGCAAAGGTACATTAAGCAACGTCGGGCAATGGCTGGACTTTCTGAACATGAACATCAAGCAGAAGCCACAGATGAACAAGCTTCTACCTCAAGTCCAATAGGAGATGCGCATTTTCCTCCGTCTGCTCCTCCTAATGGACGTTTGAATGGGAGTGGAAGCTTGGCTCTTGACACTCCTTCAAGGGGACGTAGTAACGGGGAGTCTCGCTCTTCTCCGAGGACACCAACACCTGGGTCTGTGCCTCCAGAACTCCAGAAGGCACCAGAAACAACAAGGGAGCTAGTGTCGCACGTTGCATGGATGTCAGAAGAACTGTTACGTGCATCTCAGGAGAAAGTCAATCTTGCTCAAACGAACCATGACTCGGTAGGATGTTTCCCTCTGGAGGTATAGGAAGAGAACTGACGCGACGTATTACCAGGTGGAGAGACACATTCGCCTCCTGGACCAAGCCATTAAGGAGCAAGAAGCATCTTTAGCCATGGACAAGTCCCGTTCAACTGCTCGTGCGGCTGTACATCTTCCTGAGTTGGTTGTTCCAGAGTGGCCTCGGAAGAATCGCAATACGTATATCACTGACGATGGCTTGGATGGCATAGACGGAGACCAAGCCATCTTCGTGACCGAAACTCAAACAGAGCATCTGAAAGGGTCGCAACGTGCTTCTAAAAAGAAGGGAAAGGAAAGGAACAAAATAGAACAGGATGATCAAGCCAAAGATTCCGCCTCATTGACAATTACACTACCGGCTGCTACTCAGCAGGGTGAGGAGAGTGCTGTTCAGCCAAATGAGGAGTTGTACTGTTATTGCAATCGGGTTTCGTTTGGACAAGTGAGTCGTTGTACCACTACCAATGTTTAGTTGCAGTCAAGCTCATGTATAATTTAGATGATAGCCTGCGATAACGAGTCTTGCGAGCGTGAATGGGTTCGTGTCGTTGCTTCTGTGCAGAGCCTTCCCTCAAGCTGACCTCACTGGAATATATAATAGTTTCATCTGGGTTGTGTTGGGCTGACGGAAATTCCGGAGGGAGAATGGTATTGTGAAGATTGTAGAGTTGATGAAATATGAACACGGGCTTCGTTTTATTGCACTTGAGTATGCGGACTTTAGTGGAGAAGGGTATACAACACTCAATTAATACAAGGGCACAATTCCTGTCTTAAAAATACAATATGATATGTATGTATGTAACATCACTCAGAGATGACCCGCATGTTCAGCTTGTTCGCCAGAGTTTCCATATAGACGTCTAGGAATATATGGACTTATTAATTGGATTGCTAGGCAAGGGGAAACTTGCCTACCTGTCTCATGTCGCAGCTTCCAGTATTCTGCAAGCAATTCGTTGAGCTCTGCTTCGCTCTTCTTGAGATGCTCGTTCGTCTGACAGGCAGACGAGTGTTTTCAATGGCAGAAGGATGCAGTATAGCCGTCATGCTCACGTTTGCCTCCACTTTGTTTGCTTCACCGCGCACTTCTTCAATCTGCTTATCGTTTTCTCGTCTCTCCACCACCATCTCGTCATACTCCTGTTGTAGACGTTCAATCGTTTTTTGACTCGATAATTTCTTGTCCTCTGCATGCTTCTGTGCCCTCTCAAGCTTGAGTTTTGAGTTGGCAAGTTGGTCGTTGACGCGCTTGTTTTTCATGAGAGTTCAGATAACATTAACAAAGATAATAATAGGCCCGCACCTCTTGTCGTAATCGCAGTTCATTCCTTTCAATCACTTTCTCGTCGAGAAGGTCTCGTAGTTGTGCAAGGTCCTTTTGCGAAACCTCGAGAGATTGGACTTCTCGTTCTATTGTCTGAATTTGTTCGATGCATCCGCGAACATCCTATCATAGTGATAAGGAAAGGAACTAGGGCTTTGCAGTGACATGAAAAACTTTACTTTCTCAATGTTGTGAAGTGCATTGATCTTTGCTTGAAGATCACGAGCCTTAGCTTCGTGCATAGCCACCGTCTTCTTATCTTCCATGGCAGTAGTTGACATGATTGAGATGGTCTTCTTTATTCGTTCCGGAGACTGGACAATTCGTGCCCGAGTGCGAGTGATAGCGTCTTCGACACTTTTTATCTCTCCATTAAGGGCTTCCTGTTAGGGCAAAAAAAAATTAAGGTAATTGACATCATAGAAATAGACGATACCTGCCTTTCGATTCATGAGTTCGTTTCTATCCGCCTTGTATTGTTCAACATCTCGGACTGCTTTCGCTTGAGCATCCTTCGTCACGAACATAGTATTTGTTAACGTCGTGTTGTCTCCGTTGAGCTGGTCAGATATAGGTTTGTCTTTGGCAATGCGAGCGCTACAAAAGCACTGTAAGTAAGCACTGCGACACATCAAATTTAGACGTACTTTAGGTCATCAAAATTCTGTTGAATTTCATTCAGTTGATCCACTACATCATCGCGTTGTACGATGAGAGCATCTGAGCGCTCCCTAAGGTCTGTAAGGAAAGCATCGCAGTATTGTTCCGTGAATTTGACGAAGTTGATGAAAGCTGAAAGTAAAACGATGGTGCGCTCGCGTTCTGGGCTAAATAGATCCCTTGAATTGAAGTCCTCGACTCGAGCGGCTTTGGCGAAACGTATGCTGGAGAATATTAGAGTCATGTTATTCTATTCAATCATAGAGAATCACTCACAGATGGTATAAAATAATATTGCTGGTCAGAGCCGACGCGTAGAGATCCTATATTATCCATTAGTGTTAGACAAGGTACGATGAGAATTTGTCTAGCACACACCTTGTCCTCTGATTGTGATGCATTCAAGGCATTCTGTACCGGATCTCTGAGGGAGTCGTGGTTCAGATCTGTGACCTGCTGGAGACAAGCGCAGTAAACGCCCTCCACGAAATCTGGCGTGGGTGTTTTGAGTTGTTCTGGGCTGACTGAGATGCCCCAACCTGCGAGGGCATTTATGATGTCTGGTATAGACATCTGGGGGAAAATGCTTTTCGCCATGTTCGAGTTAGCCAGTTGAAATGTCCTGTGGCAAAGGGGTAAGTGTTTAAATTTTTACGCGAAGCAGAAGATAGAGTACAATAAGCAGGTTGCAAGTTGGTTGTAAGTATTAAACTTTAAAGTGGAGTTTGACGCGATGATCACATGACCGACGCGTCTGTCACAACCAAGTGGCACTAACGCCGACGGTCCGAGGTCGACCACTGTACGCGACCATCGAGAGGCCTACGGTACATTTCCACTTAGTTCTACATGCAGCGACTCTTTTCGCTCCCCCATACTCAAGAATATGTCAGGTACTCCTCCATTTCTTTTCCTAAAGCAGAGGCAGTTGTTCATCGCTTCGTGTTAGGTTCCCTTTCTGCTAAAGCATCCACATCGACAAGCATCAAGGTATGCGGATCATGGTTTTCTTTGCATCTATTTTCAACCCAATTTGTTTGCAGACTTCGAAGTTCAAGCCAGCTATAGTTGCCCTGTCGAAGCAAGAACCATGTTTGTTTTATTTTGGGTTGCTATAAATGAACCATACTCACCATTTTACACAGCTCGTCGACCTGCATTACCGGCATTTTGTACCCCAGGATTTCACGTTCCGAAAGCTCAACCTCACATCCAGACGAGACCTGAAGTAGTCTATATATCAAGTGACTCGGCCCCATCTACGCCTGGCCGAAATGCTGTCAAGCGGGATTCATCGGGATTTTCCATTCCTGATGAGCTTTCGCCTCCGTCAAAGCGATTAAAAGCATCTCTAACCAAAGACAAGGAAAATATCTTCCGTGCCTCTTCCAAACCGAATGTCAACAGCGACGTCCAGCCGAGGCGACAGTCCGCTCAGGAGAAGACCGCCAAGTATTCCGATCTCGCGGCTGTAAGTAATCTCCATGTCCCTAGTCTGCATGTCTCTAACATTCTCCAGAAATCGCCAGATACCCTTAAGCAACATCAGATATATTGCCTCGGCCTGCGAAACTACTTTGCGGAGGAATGTCTTGCATTTCATACTGGTCGTGACACCGAGAAAGATATGGTTCTTGTTGAGGAGATTAGGCAAATTTATTCCACTTTTTCTAAAATGCACTCTCTGATTCCAGTTGATCAGAGAGCTCATTCGCATTCGGCTGCAGGAGATCGAGAAAGATCTTCAAACTCGACGGCAAATCAATGCTCCTCCTGGGACAGACAACACGCTACCAACCCCCATTAAAAACGGAAACCTTAGATCTCATACCGAGCTTCCTTCCTCCAACGCAATTGCATCTCACCAGAATCTTCCGGATATTGCTCAACACACCATCCCAACCCTAGATCGCGTTAATAACAGCACTGACGGGCCCGCAAGCGACGACGATTATTGGCAAGGAATGGAAGATATACCCATGCATGATGCGACAGCCACGATCGCTTCTGGTTCAAGTAAAAGAACATCCTCTAAAACAGCCCAATCGAATAATGCCGGGGCACTTATTTCAAGCCCACACTACCCCGAAATAATCCGCCAGCTCCGCAGCATTTTTAAGCTCTCAGAATTTCGCACCAATCAGCTCGAGGCAGTCACGGCCGCATTGGAGGGTAAGGATGTTTTTGTTCTTATGCCTACAGGCGGGGGAAAGTCTCTTTGCTATCAGCTACCTGCCATATGTAGCACTGGAAAGACAAAAGGCGTCACTATCGTCGTCTCGCCTTTGCTCGCTCTTATGAAAGACCAGGTGGAAAGCCTCACGAACAAGAACATTGATGCTCTTCTCTCCAATTCCGAGACAGTGGGGGATTGGCAGCGATTAGTTGTCGGCAATCGCAAACCCAGCTTGTGGTATCTCACACCTGAAAAACTGCGGGACAACCCAAAAATCGACCAGATACTGTCCAAACTGTACCAGGGCGAGAATCTGGCGCGCTTCGTGATTGACGAAGCGCACTGTATCTCTACATGGGGCCAGGACTTTCGAGATGCCGTAAGTATATCTATAGCCATTTCTTCCTGAATGAATTCAAATCTAACGTTGAGCAGTACACTGCACTAGGCTCGCTGCGCGATAAATATCCATCCGTGCCGATAATGGCACTCACTGCAACTGCAAATCAGCGTACTGTGGCTGATATCATCACACAGCTGAAATTACGACCCGATCGTGCATCTTTCACTCAGTCCTTCAATCGAACCAACCTAAATTATATTGTTCGAGTCAAGAAAGGCACCCCCATAAATGAGATGGTTACTTTCATCAACACGAATCATAAAGGACAAGCAGGTGTTATTTACTGCACGGCTCGGCATACGTGCGAAAGCGTTGCGAATACTTTGCGAGAGAGGGGGGTCAATGCCGCCCACTTTCATGCAGGAATGGCGACGGCAGAGAAGGATCAAACGGTGCGTGATTGGCAAAGTGGCACAGTCCCAGTAATTGTTGCTACTGTAAGTCCTCTCTTCATTGCTCCTGATATGAAGTTAACGTCATTGGTACAGATCGCTTTTGGCATGGGCATAGACAAGGCAGACGGTTCGATTCCACTTCCTTGCTCATGTCCAAAGAAATTCAATCTCATGGTATTCCTGCAGTTCGATATGTTATTCACTACGATATGCCCAAGTCTCTATCTGGGTAAGGAACTTCATCCTATGTATTGCACGGGCTGCATCTTGATACATTTTGATAGTTATTACCAAGAAACAGGCCGAGCAGGTCGCGATGGTAAACCTGCAGACTGTCTGATGTGTATGTATAGCCATATTTTGCATTTTATTGTTGACTAACGTCCAGTAGTTTACTCGGGCAGTGACCTGCACAAATTGCGAAATCAAATCCGCAAGACAGAAGGAGTAACAGAAGAAAGCATGAAAAGGCAAGAAACTGCCGTCGAAGAGGTTTTCCAATTTTGCAGGAAGACCTCAGTATGTCGTCGCGTGCAAATTCTGCGTCATTTCGATGAAGATTTTGACAAGAAAGATTGTGCTGAGAATTGCGACACGTGCAAAAATCCCAGCAATACTGTACCACGGGACGTGACGGTTCATGTTCGAGATATCACAACGCTTGTGCGGCGCCTTGTTCATGACGATGGCGAGAAGGTTACCTTCGCCCAGATTGGAGCCATCCTGCGGGGGTCCAACACGGCTGAAGTCCGCAAGAAACAATTCAACCAGTTGCCAGAATATGGTTCATGCTCGACCTTGTCAAAGGACCTACTAGAACTTATCTTTGACGAGCTCCTTTTCCTCAAACTAATCACGAAGGTTGCAACTAAAAACGCCAGTGGTTTCCATACAGAATATCTTGATGTACGTCATTGCTCCTTCCACTACAGTCGAAGTCTAACCTCTCTATTATCATTCAGCTCGGCGAGGCTGCCGACCCATTCATGGACGAGAATCAAACAGTAGTCTTGGATTGTCATCCTAATACATCAGGAAAAGAGCCAAAACAGCGAAAGAAGGCGACAGCGGTTGGGGACTCTATTAGTGCTCCTGTGCGCTCTAGGAAAGGGAAGAAGAAGGCTACTATCGAAGACGACCCAATCGAAGATGTCTACGATGATTTGTATGACATGAATGACTTGGACCTCGCCCATTTGGACGACATTCCTTCGCTCAACGCTTCCTCGTACTCTGTTGGTCAGAGCTCCATGTCCATGGCATCAACCATACAGGCCGCTTCATCGACAATAGTAACAAGAGCAAAGGCAATATCATCATTGACTCATGCGGAAAGCGATCCTGAAGAGACATTGTACAAGAAGATGCTAGCTCTTCGCAATGAGGTAAATCTCAAGGCTTTAATTGTTTAACGCATTTCTTGACGTTATTTTCAAGATAATGATAGAGCAGAACCTTGACGAAGAAGAGGTTTTCGAAGACGTAGTCTTGCAATACCTAAGCCTTACGTGTCCATGTGGTATGTCCTTTACTCAGTCCGTCAGTTGTCGTTCTGATGATTTATTTTTGTAGACTACAATTCTTTCAAGAAGGAGTTATTAAGCAGTGTTGACAGGGAAGGACCCGAATCGGTTGAGTATGCGAATACCAAGTGGACCCAGTTCGGTCAACGGTTCCTCCAACTCTGCATCCGTCACAAGACAGGATCCATTGGCATGAAGTGTGTCCTACCTGTAACGTCTACGGTTTTGGACATGAAATTGATGGATTTGCTCTGTTACAGCACGCCGAAACCTGCGCCTCAGGCAGTGAGCCCCGCTGCCTTGCTCCATTCGCGGTATGATTACCAACCACCTGCACACCTGAGCTCCAAATCGGTGTCGACACCAACCGCTGCTCCAAAGTCCAAGTCCAAGTTTAAACCCGCGCTGCCGTCTTGATTCATCAACTTCTTCCTAATCATAACAGAGGTCTTGTTTCATTTGGTTAACTAGAATCCTATGTGCTGTGCATGCTGCGCAATATCGCTTTTTTCTTCATGTACATATCATTCATTATACATATACTATCCCACTTTATATGCACACAGCGACAACTCTATCTTCATGTAACTAGCCCTATTACTTTCACGTAATCCAGATCTGTTATAACCCTTTTCTCCTCTCTCGTTCGAGCTTCTTGGCGTTTTCCCAATTTTCTACTGTTACTTCGGTTTGGTGCCACGAGAGTGCAGTCAGCCTTGCGGAGGGAAAGCATGGTCGAATTACTAGGTGCTCAATGAAAACAGTCTAAGACTCTTACCTGGCGACCAGCATCCTTTGGATAAGATCATCTGGAGTAAATCCACCCCCAACTCCATTCGTCTTGTTTTCTTTGTTGCTCGATCTTTCCCGAACGAAGTCCTCTTCGACGTGCTGCAAATAGACATTCGTCAAAGTATGTTCTGACCAAGTTCGAGAAACCGTCACCTGGCCCATAGCGTCTGCTACAGTGACGTTTCCGATCTTCGCGCCTCCGACCAGTTGTCGGAATTGAAGCAGTTTATCGGGCGGAGGAAGACTGATTGCGGTTGCCGACTTGTATAAGCTCTCCTGCACATTGCTTAAATCAACAGGTCGAAGTGGAACGTTGACGTCCGTCTATAGGTCAAGTTTTACTTGAAATAATCTACGATTCAAATGAGTAATAAAATACCTGGAAGAATGTGCTTTGTTTGCCCTCTGTAGTAATTAGGAAATTGACATCGGTCTCGAATTGGAAGCTGCTGTAAGGAAAAACATATTCAAGTGTCTGCGATTTCATCATCTCCTGAGCTGCACGAATATTCATGACGCCTATAAGCATAAGATGAAGCCATGAGACAGACAAATGCTCTGATAATAAGACGAGGTACCGAACCTTTACTGAAGATGCCGCCCTCCGTCACAGCCCCTTCAGTCAGAAGAAGAATAGAGCCTTTGGGAAGCTGAAGTTGACCGCTGTGCAAGTCTTCCTCTTTTGATTCCGGACGAAATGCCGATGTGTTCAACGTGTTCAGTGCGAGTGGCACAGTGACGACGAGAGGGAAAATGTGAGACAAGACATCGTATAATACTGGCGGCGAGTCAGGACGCGTTGCATGCGAGGGAAAGCTTGAGATTGTCAAAGAAAGAGGAAGAACTGGCGGATGCCTCGACCGTCTGCAAAACTAGATCAGATAAATGGCGTAAAAGCAAGACATAATGGACAAGCTCCTACACTCTCGCAATTGCGCTGAGAAGAACCCACTCAGCAGCAACTTGGTCTCCTGCCAGACCTTCATCCGCAATCCATTTGATAAGCTCTTCACGAAGGGTTTTAATTGTTGGGATAATAGAGGGTTCGGGGAACAATCTTGGGACGATCGTGCTCGGAATGGGAGTTGAGAAAAGAACATGAAGGGTCGGCACGTTGACCGGAGTCGGGAGATCAATTCCAGCGTGAAGACTGGATATTGGTCAAAGATATGAATGGAGAGAGAACATCGGATGAATTTGAACGTACGGTTCGGAGGTTAGTATCCCAACAAAAGAGGCAAGGTCGGTCGTCCGAAGGGGTTGTGCCAATTTCTCGTCGTAGATCTATGATACAATGGATATCAGATGTTGCTTGTAGGGTCGTTTAATTTACTTACCTTGAGCTGAACACCTATGTGGGGCGCGTTGGGAATAGGATATTTGTGCGCCTGGACTGGTTGATGAGGCGGAACGTCGGATGGTTGAGTTATATCAGCACACCATGCACCAAAACCTGGTATAGAGACTGCCCAGGCAGCAGTACATTCTCTCAGATTGGCGTATTCGACGTCATCTCCAGAGGCAAGGTCGTCGGTTATGCCCCATCCGCCGCAGTCTCCGTTCTTCCGTATTGCAAGGTAAAGCTCAGGAGAAAGGGAGGTGTCTTGCACCATGGATTTGAACACGACTAGCGAGCCATTTGCGAAGGATTCCGGTGGACGGTTGGAGTTCAGTTCTGGAATCTGATTGCATAAAATAAATGAGACGCGACTAATTAGTGAACACGAGACGCGTACGCGACTAAATGCGTCCTCGGGCTCAAAGACATGCTTAAAATATTCAGTCACTGTCGCTGGGAACTGATCAAGGGGCTGCGGCCTGTTTTTGGAGAATAAATCGCAGAGAGCCTTTGTCGGGTTTGTGAGCGCATCGGAGACGGGAGCCATGAGTGGGATGCTTACGTGATAAGAGCACCTGGTGCCGATTGACGGTCACCCGCGGCGACAAACACAGCCTGAGTCCAACCTTGACCCATTCTCTTCTTCTCTCCACCATGGGCATCTTCAATCGCAAGAAAAAGCAGGATTCAGACTCAGGGGACTCCTCTGAGAACAAGAAGGAGAAGGGCGGCTGGAAACGCCCCGCCAGTATGTCTTTCGCACATTCTTCCGCGCAGCTCGTAAACTCACCCGTCTTCCAGACACCGCATTCAAGCAGCAGCGGCTCAAAGCATGGCAGCCTATCTTGACACCCAAAACTGTCCTGCCCACTCTTTTCATCATTGGTATCATCTTCGCACCCATTGGTGGCCTGCTCATATGGGGGTCTTCTCTCGTAACCGAGATGACATTCGATTACACCGACTGTGAAAAGCTTACACCAGCCACCTCGCCTGACGCTCTGACATTTACTGCTCTGCCGTCGAACAAATTCTCCTACCACCTCCGTTCCGCAGATAGCAAGGTTGCGACACCCGCGGCACCACAGTATGCTTTCCTCGACAATACTGGAAACTCCAGCGTAACGGATGTCTCTGCGAAGAAGCAATGCGTCGTCGAATTTGATATTCCTGCCGATCTCGAGCCCTCTGTGCTCTTTTACTACAAGCTCACCAACTTCTTCCAGAACCATCGGCGTTATGTGAAGAGTCTCAACACTAATCAACTTAAGGGACAGTTTGTCTCCACTTCTACTCTTGATAACAGCGATTGCAAACCTCTCGCGACTCTCAACGGTATCCCTATTTATCCTTGTGGCCTCATCGCAAATTCATTGTTCAACGGTTCGTTTTCTCACTTTACTTTGCATGATCTTCTTGGCTCAACTTTCCCATCACAGACACATTTAGCAGTCCGATCCTTCTGAACCCGGAAGGCTCATCTGATCCTTCGCAGACTTATAATTTCTCTGCACAAGGTATAGCCTGGCCAGGAGAGGCCAAGAAATATACTTCTAATCCTGTTCCGGGCGGCTATGCCAACTACTCCGATATCGTCCCACCACCAAACTGGGCACTCAGATTCCCTAACGGCTATACGCAAGAGAACCCACCGCCAGACCTTCGTGCTGACGAGCATTTCCAAAACTGGATGCGAACAGCAGGCTTGCCCACATTCACGAAGCTTTATGGAAGGAATGACTCGGACAAGATGCAGAAAGGTACTTACAGGATTGTTATTGGACTGAGTGCGTTTATTCTATCTGGTCCGAATTTGAGACCTGCTAACTTGTTTAATTTAAGACTTCCCTGTTCTTCCTTATAAAGGCACAAAGTCCTTTGTTATCTCGACGGTGTCGTGGATTGGTGGAAAGAATCCTTTCTTGGGCTGGGCATATGTAGCAGCAGCAGCAGTCTTCGTCCTCCTTGCCATCTTGGGCACAGCTCGTCACCTCATTAAGCCAAGGTACGCCCTTACCGATTTACATGTATGCTTTCATCCTGACCATCCTTGTTAGACGACTGGGTGACATGTCCCTATTATCATGGAACCGATAACCGGTTGGAGTGGGCTTGCATGGCGTGTTTGTATATTTATTAGTAGTACAGCTAACGATCGGTTTCACCACAATCCTAATGATTCTGTAATATGAACGCTGGGACTTTCTGTACCTTTGCTTACTCAAGGCAACCCGTGGATATAATATGCACTTGACACCAGCAGGAAGATAGTCTAGCAATTTAGATATGTCATGATTGTGGATGATGTGTGACCGAATCGTTTGCTATCGATGACGTGGGTGCCATGTAGCCTATTCCTTGACATCGGACGATGACTTGGCGAGAAGGTTCTTCCTCGATCTCGAATTTGGCGTCTGTGAGTTGCTCGGCTAGCCAGATAGCAGTGCTAAAGGAAGGCCAAGGTGAATAATTAATTGTTTGAGTCGAAGTATGAGAGGGACAGACCGCGTGTGCAGACTCAAGCCAGCCGTCCCGCACCTCACTTCGGATTTGCCTTCTGCTAGAGCCATGAAGATGACGATTTGGTCTTGAAGCCACTGAAAGCAACATGTCAGCCTCGGATGCGTGTTAGAAATGAAGAGTACTCTCGTACCTCATCGACACACCCACCCTCATTCAAGCCTCTGATTAGCTCTTCTGCAGCCTCTTCACCCACTTTCTCCGGTGATTTGCCTTTTGTCCCGACGGCGCTCCCTCCGATCATGCCCCCGCCCTCCAGTTCCGCCCAAAGAACGATACCACTCCCGGCACCCTTGGTCAACGCGTTGGGTTCCCGTCTGCAAGCAATTGACACTACCACATGGTCACTCTCCTTCGTCTGTTTGAGAGACGAAGTATCTGCAGCCTCGCCTTCATTTGGTTCCGTTTCCTTTCTTTTGCCATACCCGGCCATTGCGAGTCGCCGCTCGGCGCCTGCGACCATCCCATTCCCAACAACCGCCGGTAAGCCTGCGTAGTGTGATATTCCTGAGATCCATTTTACTTTCCCTCTTTCTAACAAGCTGAGACTGCGCAGCTTTTGATCAGGGCCAGAGAAGGGGACGACGCTGAGAGACACCTCTCCGCCGCCTTTTGGAAAGTATCCGCGTTTTTTGATGTTCAAGGAAACTTTGTCGATCCCAAAGTGCCGCCGGATGAATGGCAGGAAGATGTGTTGCGTGTAATCTACCTGAGGAGCCATCGTCGCGTTGGTGCCTCCATAGAGGGTTAGGATCGAAGCTGGAACGGCGGTGGGTGAGAAGAGCAGTAATGGGAGCGCAATTTGCAGTAAGAGGGTGATTGAACCAGCAGTCACTGTGTCGGCAGTGTAATGGTCGGGGAGATTTATATGACCTGGGATGAATTCGATTTCGGTGGAGTTGTTCTTTGCACCAGTTAGACGCGCAGAAGCTATGCTCGCCGCCAGCTCCAGACCTGAAACAACAAGTTAATTCATCGCAGCAGTTGGGAATAGATCAACTCACCTGTACGATGTTGGTTTTTGAGTCCTGGTGGCGTCCTGCTATTCCGGATTTTGTGTATCGACACTGGCTTTTCGAGCAGGGCAGAGAGGGAGACTGCATTACGGAGGATTTGCCCTCCACCTTCGAGAACACTGCCATCAATTAGGATGCTAGCCATTTTTCCTATCAACATATGCGGAAAGTGTTTCGATGGGTGCACTCAATGGGTCTGTAAAAAGTTTGGGAGGTGTCATCATGGCGAGATTGAATACGCTTTAAAAAGTAACGCTAAAGTACATTTCCCTTTTCCCAGGCATGCTGTGACTATATATGTAGTAGATTGGTCGTACCAGTGGGAATCCATCGTAAAACCAGCCAATATGCCTTACATAAATGACGGGAGGGGTATACGGCGCGGCTATAATTGCTGGCTCAAACCTCGGCGTTGTCGTGGTTAGTGGTGAACGAGGCAAAGTGGGTGGGTCAGTCATGGGCGGTGGCAGTCATCAAGTTCGCTAGAACTATGAACAAAACTCCTACATCACTCGCCTCTTCATCGTGGCCACGACTTCGTTTGAGAAATCGTATCCCCACTTTGTTCGCGCCAAGGGACACTCACGATGGCTGATACTCAGTTGAACGTGGCAAACTTTGTTTACCGCCGAAGGTACGTCGCGAGGCCTCTACCAAGTTTTGGACACAACTGATGCAATGATAAAGACCGTTCAGTCTCACAGGTTTTCTTTGGTCTGCCTGGCTTCGCGTTCCCTGTAGTGTACGCTTGGCGACGTACCAAGCTCTGTGGCTTTTCTCGGAGAAGCGAGGTGGAAGAACATCCTCCTTCAAGGTGATGCACCTCGTCCCGTTCAACTTGTATGCAAAGGAGGGCGATTTCGTCACGGTCGAAGAGGCCCTCGCCACTCAATACGTTTCGGAAAATACCACAATCCCAGTCCCACGCATCCTGGACGTCATCGCACTCGCCCCTGGTAAAGGCAATTTCCTTCTTATGACCGGTGTTAAAGGAAGGGAATACGGGCCAACGGGAGTCACACTGAATGTGATGCCAGAAAACCAGCGTGCCGTGTTCACGGAAACCTTGCGCGGGTGGTTCGACCAACTACGTTGTCTACCACCACCGGACGACCATACCATCTCTGGGTTTATGGGGATGGGTGTGTTGTCCTATCGTATCCAACATCCCGGCATTGTGGGTCCATTCGCCTCACAGGACGAGTTTCACGCCCAGCCCTTTTGCCAACCACAGGAACCCTATGACGATGCACTGCGTGCGGCACTGGAAAAGCGGGCGAAGAAGCGGTATAGAATATGCTTTACACATGGGGATATCACGCCTCATAACATCCTTGTCGACCAAGACCTTCGTCCGTGTGCGTTGATTGATTGGGAGTGCGCGGGGTGGATGCCTGAATACTGGGAATATACGCGGTCATTGTACGTACGCGAACGATACCTTGGATGGAAGAAAGTGTTCACGGATATCTTTCCGGATTACGAGGCGGAGCTTACGGTTGAGAGGGCTATATGGGCCTATTATACACCTTGAGACGACTTCGACATTATTCCCGCTACGTTTAGGTCTGTAGAGGGTCTTGTAGCATTTCGATTTTAAAAATTGGCGGTAGATTTCGAGATTTGCGCCCTACGTCACTTTTTTTTCGCTTGGAGACTGAAAGTGAATTGTTGAGGCGAAGGGTATCGACTCTTATAGTTGTTCGTGCTTTTCATGAAGGAAAGAGGATTCCCGAGCTGATGGCTCTGTTAGTCTGAATGTTTTGAAGCCAGAGGTAGTTGAATTGGCTTTGCCTCCCCTTCACCCAGGTCCAGGCACACGAGCGTGACCGCGAATCTCATTACGACTAAACCTTCCTCATTTCCATGATCTTGCGACGGCTGGCTTCCACAGCCGTGGCTGCTACTTCGACCACGAAGTTTGCTCTTTCACCCACCATCCGCCAGCTACTAGAATGTCCTCCGGCGTCTGAGCCTACGGCAACCGTGTCTGGCTGGATCAAATCCATACGCAAGCAAAAGAACGTCTCGTTTGCTGTCATCACAGATGGAAGCTCCGCAAAGGGTCTGCAGGCCGTATTACTGAAAGGAAAGGACGACGAGCTGCTGAGAAAGTTCATTATAATTCTTATTTCTGTTCGGAAGGAATACTGAAACGGAAATTGTCGATGTAGATTGACCAATGGCGCCGCAGTGCGCCTCACCGGTCGTCTCGTGTCTTCGCCCGGTGCAGGGCAGTCTCACGAGCTGCTCGTAGACCAATCCGGAGAAGTCGTGGTACTGGGAGAGTGTGATCCCGAGGTGTGTTTGTTTTTACGCCCATTTCTCACAGGCAAACGCGTACTCATTATGTCTTTCAACAGGAATACCCTATCCAAAAAAAGGACCTCACATCAGAATATCTACGCGACCATGTCCACCTACGGGCGCGTACTTCCCATATTGCAGCGATACTAAGGCTGCGCGACATTCTAGGGCGTAGAATAGACTCTTGGTTCGGGGTAAGACCAATTCATCAACCTTGGTAGTACTATCTAATTCGCGTTGTCCCAGAATCACGGATTTTGCTATGCAAATACACCTATCATAACAGGCAACGATGCGGAAGGAGCAGGGGAAGCTTTTCGTCTTGCTCTGGTAGAAGGCCAACATCCAGCTGCTACAACGAAAACAGAATCACCAGTACCCTCCGAGTTCTTCTCTCGGCCTGCTTTCCTGACGGTATCGCACCAGCTGCATCTCGAAGCACTGTCGACGGCGCTATCGCGAGTTTATACCCTTTCTCCTTGCTTCCGGGCAGAGCGTTCTCTAACAGGAAGACATCTTGCGGAGTTTTGGATGCTGGAAGCCGAATGGGCATTCCCCGAAAACGGTGTACGTGGTGTGTGCGACTTTACAGAGGCTCTGCTCAAGGAAACAGTGGGTGGGGTCCTTGAAAGTGAAGATGTAGAGGTGCTTTGGAAGGATGGCGAACCGAAGAGGCGGCAGACACTGCGGGATGCTTTAAGCAATCAAAGTCCTTGGGCACGGATGACTTACACGGAGGCGATCCACGAGCTGGAAAAGGTGCCTTCGTCGGCGTGCTTTGAGTATACGCCCAAGTGGGGGCATGCTCTGCAAAGCGAGCACGAGAAATGGCTCGCGGAAAATTTGGTCGGCGGGCCGGTTTTTGTCACAGATTATCCCGCGACTTTGAAGCCATTCTACATGCGCGTCAATAAGGACGAGCGGACAGTCGCCTGCTTCGACCTCCTCGTGCCTTATGTGGGAGAACTCGCCGGAGGGAGTGTGAGAGAGGAGCGGGCAGACATCCTGAAGGAAAAATGGGAGATATGGAGGGAAGTGAGTGGTACGTGGATCTGAGAAAGTATGGGGGTGCGCCACATGCCGGATTTGGAATGGGATTCGAACGGCTGGTTAGCTGGGTGTCAGGCGTCGAGAACATAAGGGAGTGTGCACCTATGCCGAGATGGGCTGGGCGGATGTTGTTATGATCATGCCATCTTACAATCGTAGGGCTTTATCAATTCTCTTTCCGGTCCCTGCTTGCTGGCGCATTTCATTTCTGACAGGATAAAGGCTATACATATCACCTGATGGTAAGTTACAGCATTCAATGTGGACGTTGTCATGATACATAAATATCTAACTAACGTTCTCGAAACTCTTTTTATCTCCATCCATCATGTCTTCCAATACTAACGACGATTCTATTGCAGACACAGACACATCTACTGTCATCTACTC
>JADNRV010000639.1:0-20240 GCA_015499995.1 Flammula alnicola
AAACAAAACTCTCAAAGGTCCGTGTTCAATCAAGTGTCCAGTGGAAAATCGGCGTTGTGGCAGCCTGTACAGGCCACGACATTATACCACTGTTTTGACAATTACATAACCATCAAACGCGCATCGCGTCTTAATGACACCCAGCATTTCGACGTGTTACCCATGTTTCCTTGCTGCGGCAGCCAATATCATGGAATGGAATGACAGATGTGGTTCAGAATACATTTATTTACACTTTTAGATGAGAATTACGAAAGGATGCATTGAAGAGGAAAGGAAACAAGAGCTGTACCACGACTGTGCCATGCATCTGAGCGATTTGGCAGGGATCCAAATAGAACCAAACAGCACAGCGATTTGGCAGGGATTGCGCAATTCTAGTCACAAATGATCACATGATGCAATAAAAGCGCGACGCGACGGAACGCGTCGAGACTCCATAGGTATTAGGTTAGGCTATGTCGGTTGTCAATTTGCCTTCATCCATCTTGCCAGACTTGCACACATTTGAAGATAATGTAAAGGCATTGATGTACATAACGATTTACATATACAAATATGTAAAAAGCAGATGGTCACAATACAATATTGTGTTTTGTGCTTCGTACGTTACAATTCTTTTTATCTATCGTTTCCTTCCTTCTACCGCACCGACGCAGTAGAGGTGAATAAAATGCAGGTTCCGATGGCAATTCATACGAGCATAGCAGGTAGGCCATAATGTGGAACGAATGAGAGAGAAAAAGAGGCTAACAAAACGAGAATGATGCATCTAGAACGACAGTCGAGAGTCGGTGAAGAAAGGTAAATGATAGTAATGTGGGGGAAGCAAAAGCAGCGAGGCAGTGAAATGATGCTGAGACATTGACGAGGGGATGCATAAGGAACATAATTGAATGATAATGAAAGATGATGATGATGATGATGATGCTGGAGACAGGAAAAGGGGCATGTACGGAGAGCAAAACAAATCCGAAGACAGAGAGAGAGATGATGGAGCGGAATGCATAATATGAGAGCAATGGAAAACCGATTAAACTTGGAAAGCACCAGCAAAAGTGTCGACGTGAGAGTTGTTCGACGCCGAAGCAGCGACCTTGATATCCCTGGTAAGACGCGCTTTTTCCCGTTCCCAAATGCCGCGAACCTCTTCTTCGCGAGCATCAACAGGCCACTCGTCCGCAGAGATGATAGCGCCCGTGACACCCAAGCCACGAAGGACCTCATCGCCCCAGGTACCTTCCACTAGCCGGACTTCGCCAACAGCGCCAGCACCATTCTTGCCGAGACCAGCACCGAACGATGCAGAGCGACCGAAAGCTTTCCGTCCTTTTCCTGCACCGGAGCATGAACCAGCAGAGGCAAGAAGAGACGACGATAGTGACACAATCCCGACTCCTTCCAGGACACCCATTAAATCGCCAAACTCGCTTCGAGAGACAGGTTCGAAGATTCCGAGTTCGGTGCGCGACAAGACGGTGGTGTAATATGAATGGAGGGCGCTGGTTTCGATTCCTACTCTTGGGGTGGATGAGGAAGTATTAGGAAGTGAAGAGCTGCGCTTCATGGGAGAAGCTATTGGTTTCTTGGGAGACGCAGACACCGACGCAGATAATGATAGCCTTGCCTCGAGACGCTTCGAGGCGAGTAAAATGGTAAGAAGGACGAGCCGAGCCTGGAGACCGAGGTTGCGGATTTTTGTGACAGTCTCGTTATTACTTTGAGAGGCAGTAGGTGCCGACGAGGACTGGGTATTTGTTGTTTTCAGTGCAGCTGATGCAGGAGTATACGCTTTAAGGGCGGCAAGAATGTGTTGTGGGACGACGCTTGTTGGGGCAGGGTTGAGAGGGTTCTCATCGGTAGCGAATTTCTTTGGGGCGACGGCCAGGTCAATGGCGCCTCTGAGCACCTCGAATAGACTTCGGACATCACCAGTGACCGCAGCAATTTTCTTCGTCAAAAGCATCAGGGTAGGCGTTGGAAGGAATTTCTTCACTTCTGTGGACGCGGAAGACGTATCGCCTTCTGACAGAGTGCTCAAACGTGATTGCAAAATTTCCTGGAGCTGGGCGGCTGTGTAGGGCGCGAAATGGAGGGTGCGAACGTTTGATGAAGGGATGAAAGCATTAGAGGATGATGATGATGCTGTCAGGGTATGAGTATTGGCAATGCCGATGAGTCGTAGAACGGAAGGCAAAGCTTCCGCAAGTGTGAAGATGGATGAGAGGATTTGTGCGTTAGGAGTGATGTGATCGAGCTCGTCGAGAATGAGGACGCTAATAAAATAAAAATTTCGTCAGAAAAAATGAGGTAGAAGTGAAAATTCGAACTTACCATTTTACGCTCACGGAACGCAAGAGAGACTTGACGGTCTCTCGACCTTTAAGTTTTTTGCTGCCAGCAGACTTTCGTTTTGATTCGCTGCTGAGGTCCTCGATCATTCGTTCCCACAGTGCGTCAACGCTTTTGAGTGCCATGCAGTTGATGGAAACAACTTTAACTTTAATATCATTATCGTTCGCAGCCGAGAGCTGTCGAATAATATCATTGACCAAGGCAGTCTTCCCAGTCCCGGGAGACCCCGAGATGAACATGCTGGAAGGGACTTCATCGTCAGTCATCGATATACCCTCAATGAACGGGGCAAGGAATTCGAGGATCGAGGCGCGTTCAGTTTCGCGACCAGCGATGTCGGTTTGTGTGTTATTACAGGTGGAGCGCAAAAGAGCACGGATGCGGGAATGGAGAGGAAGCAAAGAGGTCGGCGGAGTTGGTGGTGGCGTTGCGATGGACAGATGCAAAATTTCGGTCGATGGTGTGGCAGGCGCCAAGGACGATACTGACGCGTTACGTCGAAGTGCTGAATAAATGGTTTTAAGAAAAAGGAAGATCGAGCTATATAGGTCGAACATACCTGGACGGCTGCGCGTTGGTGTGATGGTTTCGGTTGCGGTACGTCTGAGCGCTCTGATCGCTCTCGGCGACATATCTGCGTTGATGGGCGAGCATCTGAACGGGGGGATGTTCTCCTTGTTCCAATCTCCATCCAAGATAGAGGTCGTCGTTCGAGCGCGCTTGGGATTGGGGGTACTGTCGGGTGTCTGGAGCTGATCGCACGCCTGCAGTGAGGGAGCAGGCGACGAGGAAGCTTGGTGTCCTCTCTTCCCAAGGACTGAGCCGCGAGTATGCATCATGACGTGGAGAGGCAATGCGACTTTGGCAGAGGTGTCGATGGTGGTCGAAGAGAGAACAAGAGACAAACCGGCTGGGCAAAACGCAGATGAATATGATCTCTCACAGTTTAATCTCCGCCATCAAGTCGCGCGTCGCGTAAATAAACGCGTCGCGCTCATCACGTGGAGACGCGTGCCATTAGTCCCACATCTCCCGATCGCGTCTCGCATACGATCAACACACGTGAAGTTATACCTCATTAATCATTTCCCATACTAAAAAAAACTACAAGACGTGTTAATTGAACTCTGAAGCCGGATCCCTACCTCGTCGGAATAAACGAGACGTGTCTGAATGATGAATGGCGTTAGTTACGTGCCATCAAACAGGATACTACAAAAACACAAGGAGCAATTCAAGTCTTCCACAACATGATCAGCCTGAGTGTCGCAGATTAAAAATTCTCTTGTCTATTATTCGTCTTAGTACTGTGCATCGCCTTAATTGGCGGGTTTGGCACACCCAGCTCTATCCTCCATACAAACGCATGAATTGAAGTTGAATGAACAAATTACAGACATGCAGTCGGATACTAAGTATAATAAAGTGTTTACCAAATACCTCGAGCGACCAAGACCCTGATTATACATATAATGCTGCCATACTGCCTACAAACGAGTGGGAATATCATACGGATTCTCGAACTGCGATAAGCTCATTGCGCTTCTTCTCGCGTAAAAGCGGGTCACTGGCAGTAGTAGGATCACCCTCCGCCCTCGTCTTCACGATTTTCTTCGCCTCCTTCTCCGCCTCCTTTGCCTCTCTTTTTTTCCTTTGTGCCTCTGTTTCATCCCGTATCCGGTAGTCTCCAAACGGACCCGTCCCATATGTTTTTCTCATGTTGTCCCCGAACAGAATGAGGGTCGTAAGCCATTCAGGGAGGACATGGAGCACGTAAAAGGCGGCCTTTCCACCAGGGGTATCGAGAGGACTCGGTGCCGTCAAAGACACGGTTCGATGACCCATAACTGCAAGACGATAGATGGCAATAATCGTCTGTGAAAAATGGACCATCGTACGTATGGGTGAGCAATATCGAAAACTAAAAGGTCGCAAACTTACGATGAGAACGGTCATCACAGTCGTTACTACGACGCCACGGTTGCTGATAAGGGGTAGATTCACCTTACCCCACAAAGTCACCGCAAAAAGTATGATCGTAAGGGCCAGAGCTACAGCAGTGCTCGCAACTCTAACGGACAATTACAGGGCACTGAGAGTCAGCACAATCGGCTCGTACTATAATGGATATATAAAAAAACACAAACCTCAGTTGCGCCGTCGAATCAGCTTGGTTTTGGTTATTAAACACCTTGCTATAATTCGAGTTCGCAATGATGCCAGGGACAATAGCAGCCAGGAAAGAGAGAGCCATGATGCCCGTGAATCGACGAGACCCTTGCCGCACTTTCGGTAGGTCAGGAGTACCCTGAGGCGGAGGGGTATGGACACCTCCTTTGGACGCTGCGGCAGGAGATTGGGCGTACGTCTCGGGTCCGAATGTCGGATTGACTAGAAGACATCGTACGAGGTTGACGATATCATTAGCGATACCGATGAACCCCATCCCGAAGCTAATTTGCATGTACGTCGTGAGTCCAGGGCTCAAGCGGTGGCTTTCATTGCGGGACTGAAGTGCTCGCAATGAGAAGATCACGACACTGATAATTCCGCTCAATAAACGAACTCGAATGATAAGAGGCTCCAGAGGGAACACTAACCGCTCGACAGAGAAAGTCACTGTTCCGATGAGGAGTGTAGTTCGAGACCGCTTGCTAAACATGCGGTACAACATGAGGGGCGTAAGCAGCGCGTAAAGCACAGCGAACAGGATTGACGGCGCAAAGTCGGCTGGGAGGGGCGTGCCTCCCACAGGCGCCGGAAAGTTGACCATCGGGATAGTTATCAAAACTAGGAGACCGAAATCCAGCCGCGCACTAAGGGTATAGAGGTTAGAAGTTCAATAGGAACTGGAGTACTGAATTTTGCTAAAGATGACTGGCCTTTAAATAAGTACTCGGAGGGTCAAGAGGCTGCGTTCCGTAGATCCCTATCAACGCCCGTGACTGTCAAAAGCATATCCAAGTATCCTCGGCATCACTATCCATGTTTATCGGCACCACAACTAAATATGATCAACACCGCCTCTTGCATGACATTTGGTCCTCCCTGAAAAATCTGCGACCACGTTCCAGGGTTGATTCTATAGCATTGACCTACCAAGTGCGCTGCGCTGCGGTGCGGATGCGGATGCGCAGTCAGAGCATACCGTAAGTCCCAGTATGTGCAGAGCTGTGTCCACTTGGGCTCCGATTCGTAAAGAGAAGACGCCTGAACTACAAGCAAGTGTCAAAACCCAAGCAAGCCCGAGATGCGAAGTTTGACCCAGACGGTTAGGCGCGTAACCTGGAAAACTTAAAGCTTCATGTTTTGATTGCAAGTCATTGTTCCCATAAAGACGAGGCGAGGTGAAATCGCACGCAAACGATTGTCGAATACCTTTTCTTTGGGCCAGTAGTCAGACAGGACTATCCGCAAGCAAGAAGATTGAAACAACGTCCGGCTTCCGACTTCACGAGATTCGCTAAAGTTCGAATATCAATAAATATAAGTAGCATTGTGCAACACAGAGCAAAAGAACAGCGAAATTCCGAGTGTATACATACAGTACCTGAAGCGTTGCACCTCAATATAAAGTGATATCTTGCACCTTTCCCCCGTCTGCGCCGAGCCTCAAAGCCACGACCTGCGTGCTCAAGCTTGAATACCCATTCCCTATGAACACCTCCGCGCGGCTCGCCAGCTCGACGTCGACGCACACAGACAAATCGCGCTCGCCCCATTTGATAGGCACCTCGGCGCTGTGCGTTACACGCAGCATGGGGCCGCCCTTCCACCCCTGCTGCTGTGCCCAGTCCGAATTCGTGAGCGCCTCCGCGAGCTTGTAGAATTGGAGGTAAACAGTGGGGTGGTCCCAGGCGCCATCATGCAGGACGTGCAGGGTGCGGAGGTGCGGACGATCGCGTGCTTGGTATGAGATTGCAGAAAGGATGCGGCGCAGAGACGGGTAGCAGTGGTCCATGACGGTCGTTGCGTTGTATATGTCGAGTTTTGGAGGAAGAATGGCCGGTTCGAGGAGGGGGAGCGTCGCCCAGGTTGTAAACCCCTGGCGCGTCTCGGCTAGGTATTTGCAGTGGTCTTCGAAATCACCACGTCGAAGATGGAGTGCCATGTAAGAGCCTCCTGGGGCTGTGGAGTCTGACCTTGGCTGGAGTTTGAGTTGGCCTTGTGTCCGGTTTACAATGTCTAGAACATTGTCCGACCACTTGAAGTGGTTATGTATGTAATTTTGGAACGTGGGCCATATATCCTGTATTCCTGGGGAGGCTAGGTAGCTGTAGAAATGTGTCAATAGGCCGCAGAGGAATACATTTAGAAGGTAGTGACGTACTCCCAATTGAAAACTTTATCATCCACAACAACACATCTGTGTTTCCTTTCCAGAATTTCTTTGGCATAACGCCATTGGTCCTTATGGTCGGCTCTAAGGTTGACGTGGAAGACTTCATCTGGGGGGCAAACCTCGTCGAACACAGCCTCACTAATAGTGCTTTCAGTTGGACCACGAAGGAAGGCCGACAATGGGACACCGGCATCCTCTCCCCGAGGACGCCATATCAAAGGTTGGTATACGTAGATTCGCGACGTTTGCAGCGCAAGATGATGGTACAAGAGGATTTCTTGAGCCTAACGAAAGATTGTGAGCTCTGATGCAATGTAAAACCAGGACGATTCGCACTTGGTTATTAAATCCAGCTCCCTGAAGCTGCTTAAACTTTACATATTTGTTCCCGATTTCGTTGTGAATTAATTTCTGAGAGATTTGTGCTTCAGACTGGAACAAGTCCGTGTATAGAGCAGTCGGTGGTCGATATGCGAGATATAGATAGTACAGAAGCAGTCCTATGCAGAAGAGAACAAGGAAAAGCGGCCTGAGGACATGCCATTTGACGGTGATAGTAGCTGGCATGGAGGCATTGTCAAGAACACATCATCAGTGGTTGTGTAACTTTGTCACCGGCACCGTCGTCCAAGGCATCGCTTGGGCTGATTACGTAACCAGCACCCTTGTTTAGACGCGTTCACAAAATTCAGTGGACGCGACGTTTGTACTGCTCAGCCATGGCCACTGTCTGCGCCCAGCTCGCAAGGTCCTTTCTACAGGCCTCCAAGTGCAGAAAGGCACATTCAATGCGACCATCGGCCCTCGGTTGTAACGCTATTTCTGGCCGACGTTGGTTTTCAGAAGAGGTCCCAACTGTGACGTTAATGCAAAATACATTAGAAACCTCAGGCGCTCCTTCTGATGAAGTCGAAAGCCCCTCATCAGCCCCACGAAAGCGGTCCCAGGCCACCAAAATTACCTCCGACCCTGTGGAAGACCAGCTTCCGACTTCTGCAGCTCGACGGGGGAGGCCGAAATCTCTTAAAGCATCCTCTGAACCAATAGAAGAACTTCCAATGTCTTCACTACGTCGGCCGGGTAGGCCGAAATCCACTAAAGCATCCCCCGAAAGTGCAGACAGCCTGCCTCCAACTCGCCGTAGGAGGTCGAAAGCTGGCGAACCATCTTCCGATCCAGCAGAAGCAGCCTCTCCCCCAACTCGTCGAAGGAGATCGAAAACGGTTGAAGCATCCGCATCCTCTGAACCGTCGGAAGACTCGCCATCACCCTCTCCCTCACGCCGGGTAAGGAAACGAGCCGAAGGAGCCGCTCCCTCAACGACAACGAAAGCAAAAAAGGATATAGAGAACTTCCTCCCATTGATGAATGGAGGAAATATTTTGCTCTCACGAGAGAGTCTGCGCATCGGGCTTCAGTACGGAACCCCGAGACTGCCCGGATGCTCGCTGAGGCTTTTGTACCCGAAGGTTCGAAGGACAAGATCATTATCGAAGCTAGTCCAGGTAACATTCTACGCTTACCTGTGATATGTATATTTCAATAACTCAAGGGCACTTTCCCCTCCAACAGGTCCTGGACAATTGACTCGCGCTTTACTTAACTTGCCAAAGGAGAGAATCAAAAAATTGATTGTTATCGAAGACGTTGCAAACTATGTGCCATTCTTGAAGGTGGGCTTCAACTATTTATTTTGGCCTAAAGCTCATGAACGATGAAACATCGCAGTCTCTCGAAGACATTGATCCACGTGTCAAAGTGTATCAGAAGATGGGAAAGCAGTGGACTACTTACAACGATATTGAGGAGGATGGAGCACTGGACGATGTCAAGACCATGGAATGGGATAAAGGTCAGTTTTATTTGCTCCGCCCGCCCATATTTATCTTGACATCACCAGTTCACGATCAGTTACAATTCATTATGCACATGGCTTCAGATACCCAAGGAGAGCAACTGGTCGCGCAGCTACTGCGTGCCGTGCCGGACCGACAATGGCTCTTCAAATATGGGCGTGTACCCTTGAGCCTCGTTCTTTCCGCCCGTATGTGGGAGGTATGTATCTTTTCAACCAGGCTCTAGTTCCAGCACAAACCTGGACCCGTACTGATTTTTTCTCTCTAGCGAGTCAACGCACCCCCGTCACATCTAGCCCGGTGCAAAGTGTCCGCCATGGCGCAAGCTGTTGCCACATTTTCTCCTAGCGTGCCTTACGAAAAATTGCAACCTTACGCGGACCACTTCCATCCGGCCCGTCTTAGCCAGACTAAGGAAACCGATCGCTACCGCAGCCCTCACGTAGCTATTACTATTACTCCTTTGCAACATCCGGTAAGTCGCGGCGACCTTACAAGTCGAGTCATAGAAGGTGTAACTGACGTCGCTTTTTTGTGTTTTGCAGGTTATCAAATCTGGAGATCTTGACTATTGGGATTTCTGTCTTCGAAAACTTTTTGTCCAAAAAGCTACACCGCTCGAGAGATGCATCAGGTACAATGTGCTCTTTCTGATGTCCAGTCGTTCTTTCGTTGCTAACTTACCATAATTCGTAGTGGTCTGGGGCCTGGAGCCTACAACATTTTGCCAAAGCTCACCGATCCTAGCCTCCCTAAAGAAGACGTGATAGATATAAAGAAAATGCCTAGGGAATTCAATATACATGAATGGGATACTATCGTTCGTACTTTCAAGGAATGGCCATTTAGACCACAGGTGCGATTAATGTCTTGCTCAAGCCGTTGGCCGAACGCAGTTGGCTAATTTTCTCTCTTTCACTTTATAGGATCTTGGGATCGAAGTCTTCACCAACCGTGTTGAGAAACATCGGTAGGCCTTTGTATCTCGATGGACAGAGCTTGGCCTGCATTGTCGTTGGTATGCCGATATGTCGCTCAAGGACCACGCACTCGACACTTGGGCTTAAAAATATTACGGCCTACTTATGGAACTCATAAAGTACGACAATGCGACTTCGAAGTCTACGATATCGAACGCTGCGCACGCGATAAAATATCCGTGGAAGCGTAATACTAATTTCACTACGGAAAGGATGGACAACATCCTGGCCAGATACGTATATGAGATAATTCATTGTTGAGCCGTTCCAACCTCAATTTATAGGACGTGCAATGTCATTTCCATGAACCTGGTTGCCAAGTATCGCGAAACTTACATCAGGAATATTCATGACACCCTTGGTAAGGAAGCCCAAGCAACAAGGTCTTCGGTGGTGGCGCTCCAATGTGCTAGCCGTCTGAGAGATTGCAGAATCCTTAACCTAAGGGATGTGTATAACATGTCCATGACAACCCGTTAAATGGATCAAGTGAGAATGCAGCGAGTCGAACGACTTCCATCTTCTCACTCGGTACAATGAGCATATGCATATGTTTCGTTGGATTCCAGTAATGTACATGTATTGAAAGATAAAAGAAAGGAAGAAAGAAAAAATACGAAAGGACAATTTAAATCTATGCTTCAGATGTTATTGCTAGTGAAGACGGCGCTGTATCGGTCATTTGTGTCTCCTCCCAATCGGCAGAAACCACTTGCTGACTGTCCTCTTGTGTCTCTTGTGTCTCCTGTGTTTCTTGCGTCTCAAGAGAATTAACGTCGGCCATCGTTATATCATCAGCATCAGTCATTTGAGATTCCGTCTGAGTCTCCTGACCAGACTGAAGAGATTCGCTTTCGGCGAGAGGCTGCTTCGTCTTCGTCTTCGACGCTTTGTTGGCCTTTGGAAGCATTCCAAATAATGTCGCCTGCTTGGGACCTTCTTTCTTTTCCTTGATTTTCGGTGCAGATGGACCTGCATATATTCCGTCAACGATGAATATACGAACAAGCGAAGAAGGGTATTGCCTCACGTTTTCTGGACACAGTTTCGGATTCAGCGGCGTCAACCTTTTCAAAGAAGCTCTCGCTCTTGTGTATTGTCCTATTAGGTTCTGCTTTTCTAGCAAAAGGGTTCTTGTTGACGTCTTGATTTGTTTTACGGGCAAAAGGATTAGATTCTAGTACATCGACAGAGAGGGATTATTAGTTCCAATGAATCACAGTGCGGATGAAGTTGACATACTTTGTTTAGGAGGTGGCATCGAGAAATCGGAACTTGGGAATGACTCCTCGATTTCAGGCCGCTTTCGCTTCGAATCAACTGAGGGAGGAGATTCAGTCAGAAAAGAGTCATCCCATTCTGAACGTTCTGGAGTTTGCGTCGAGGGTGCAAGGGAGCTGTAGCGGGTGTTTTCGATTATGGGTTTGGTTACACGAGCCATGCCCGGTCTTTCGATCACAGGAGGAGGTCTGGTATCGCCCAGAGGGTCGAAGCGAGAAGACGTTGATGTCGAAGGCTCCGCTAGCTGGCGGAGAGGAGGGTCCGGTTTCATCCAGCGTCTTCGTTTGTTTCGGGCAACGATGAGTCTATCTTCGTTCTCTTCCCGATCCGCCTTAATTATGCCAATCTTCTCCTTGAGGCAACTAAATGATAGAACTCTGCTATTTTCATGGCGGCATCGAAGGTGGCGGTATAATGTAGGAGCTTAGATAATTCGATAGCTCTGGGTATATTGTTGGCCTTGCATGCCGCTTGGATGAGCTGAACCATTTCCTTGTCCATGGCCTTCTCGCGAGCCATAATCTCGTCAGTGGTAAGCTCTTCATCCAAAGAATCGAGCATGGTCTGCACGAGGAGAGATTCACGTTCAATGCTGTCGAGCAATAATCAGCAACGAGGCGGAAGGGCTCAGACGACAACCACGTACAACTCTTCTTGCGTCGATTCATGTCGGAAGGGTATCCGCATAGCTAGCTCCTGCATTAAAGGCTTGGGGAATCCTGGGCATTCTTGCCTTCCCTTTGAGCAGATATCAGACACTACTCTTTGGTAGAAAACAAGAATACTCACTTTCAATATCACGCACATCAAAGTGCTTCCCGTGATACCGACTGGCCAGTAAGATTCGTCTTTTCCTTGCCTTCGTTCCAGAAGATTTGTATCCATGACACGAGCCCAAGACGCGTGGTGCGGAATACGATATTTAGTCAAAACATGTACACAGCCTGTAGTGTCATACATCGCAGGTGCCTATTGGGATTGCTGCGTCAGTATGTACAAAAGGCCGATGGATAGGAGGCGAGACGTACGCCTTGGTCCGTAAGTCCGATCCACTTCAAGGTATGGCATTTGGGGACGGGCAACACGTCCCGCTGGCGTACGCTAAAGTCCTCAAAATTTATGATGCTGTAAGAGAAGTTCTGCGAACCTAGAATAAATTTAGCCAAGTGCAAAAGATCATTACTCTATTACACACCATCAATCGTTGTTGATCCCGCGCGATACACAACGAAAACCCATTCCGCGCTTGCTACCATCGTTACAAAGTCGCCTCCGAGTGCCATGATCCGACGTTCGCGACCCGTTCCAGATAAGAATGTGAGATCATTCTCATTTGTCGCAACCACAACATGCCCATATCCTTGCAGCTCCGTGTCTGAATTATTCGCGAATGAAGCGGTAGACCACCAGCAGCTATTCCGAGACATTTCATTCCTTTACGTGGCAATAGATAGGTCCAATCGTTCGTTTTCAAGGCGTTATAGGATTTGAAGAAGACTTCGGCAGGGTGGTTGTTTTCAGGTTGGCAGGCAAATACAGCTCCTCTCTCGCCTATGTATTTGAGTTCTTTAAATCAGGACGTGTGCAACGATGCAAAGCAAAGCTTACCAAGGTAACCAAGGTCGTACTTGAAACCATCCTGGAAGTGATAGCCTTTTCGTAGAGATCGATCGAAAAATTCGACGTTAACGATGTTATGACCGTCTTGATCTGTAATTTCGATAACTCCAATCATGTTGAAGGCTGAAGGTAATATGTTAGCCAAACGATAATTAGTTTGATTGTCGGCAGCCGCACCTAAATAGCGTTTCTTATTCTCCATCGGTGTTGACCCAGGTTGAAAGGGAGGTTGAGCCTTGGTGATACTCACTACCGCAGGTTTATCGATAAATTGAACCCCAGATGTAGTTGCACTTACCCATCTCCTTCACGAAACCATCCTTTGCACTTACTCCAGCGTCAGGTGCATTCAGTGCCCCGTCCATGTCGTCAACGATCCACCCATCATCCACGTCAGGCATATCCTCATCGAGATCCACATCTCCATCGTCGTTGATGTTATCAAGCGCGGACTCTTGCTGATCGTCTCCGAAGAGGTCCAAGCCAGTCTTACGTTTGACTGGTATCGTCGCAGGCCCGCTCGTAGCTCCAGTGACTTTGATAGGATCAGGATAATTTTCTGAGATGGGCTTTGGCCACCGAGTAAAGAAGCCATCCGTATCGGTCCAGGCAATTAGATTTTCGCGAGGAGAAAATGCCAACTGCGTAATTGTTGCTCCTGGTGTTCCTAATTGACTACAAAGAACAGGTATTAATGAGACTTTACAATGTCAATTTCAAACAAAACTCTCACGTGGTTATTAGACGGCGATTTTGTGTTGACCAGACATGGACTCGGGATTGAGATGCGGATGCAAGGTATACACCATTCGCAGATAATGCGAGAGCCGTTATAGAGCCTGACGCGTTTTTATCTGTATAAGTTGACGTCTTTGTCCAGTCGGTACGAGAGATGGTGACAATTTCTAAATGAATACTTAATTACAGAACCATCGGATTCAAGTAAATTGGAACTGACCATGACCCTTCGTTGCCACGAAGAAGTACTCCCCTGATGTGTGCCATACCACCGAGCAATCATAGGAGAATTCGGGAGAGCTACATTGCTTGTCAGCCAATGGTTTGGACGACGTGAATGGAAAACTCACTCTGTGTCAATTACTGCAGGAATTAGACCGTCAATTGTCTTTTCGATCACAGGTTCCTTTGGGGCCATATTCCATATGACAATCTTGCCATCGCATGTGCATGTTGCCTTGGAACGATGTAAGTATAGCTCTTACCAATAATCATGAATACGACTGACCAAAAGAGAACCGGAGGGATGCCACGTTGCGCTTCGTACACCAGACGTATAACCCTCCAGACGATTCACGTTCATGATGTCTTCCATATCGACAACTTTCACAAATAACTCGCTTGACGGCGAAAGAACGTCGTAAGCCTCGTTAGTCCGCTAGTGAAATATGAAACTCACTCAGAGGTCACCGCAACTCTCCTGCCCTTGGGGTCGATGGCTATACATCTAACTGGCACTCCCGCAGTCGAAGTCAATGGAGCATCAAATTGAGTGGAATCTCTTGAGTATCGCCGAACTTCCGTGTCTTCGCTGCTAGAGAGCCAGCAATCGTCCTGCCAGGACACACATGATGAGATGGAGGTGATCAGAGAACGCTGATACGAATAGACGTACCGCTGCTGCCACACATGTTACAGCGCTCTCTGCTTCAACGGCTGTTGCGGGTTCTTGTTCTGCGCCTTCGTTGACCTTCCATATCCGCACAATACAATCCTGTCCACCAGTAAAGGCGCGCCTAGAGCACGAGAGGCTTCAGCTGCCAGCAAAACGACGAACCGATAGCAAGAAGACATACAATCCATCCTTAGAAAATGTTAGGCACGTATGTCCTTTACCGTGCGATGAACTTGTAATAAGTTTCGACATCGTGTTGGTAAAGTGAAAGAATAGGACAGTCGAGGTCAGGTCATATGAATTCGAAAAACGCGTCAGGACGCGACGGGTCACGCCTGGTCACGCGTTCGTGACACATCCGAAACTCACTCCCACGAACAACGAGTCGAGGCCCTTCTGTCACTTCCACACCATCCACACACGCCTTCCAGTTCCTTATGCCCTATCAATGATACTATCAAAGTACTTTTCTTCTCATAAAATGCTCTCTTGAAGTTATTGTGATAATTTTCAGGCCAAAAATAATGGAAAACCCCGGCGAAGACCAAGGAGGCACGGAAGACTCCAACTTGTATCTCGGCTGCAAATTTATCTTTTCTTTGGTTACTTAGTGTGTGGCCAGACTTTTCTTCGAAACTTAAATCAGATCAACATCAAATTCCACGGCGTCGATCTTTGCGCGAACTGCTGAATCTTTTTTATTTATTTATGTCCTCGACACGTCGGAGTCCGAGTCGCTTCGAGCCGCAAAGTTCAGAGGGCAGGCAAATGGACGAGACCAACGTTTATTTTAACTCGTTCCTGATGGTCGTTGAACGTTGAGTGCTGACTTTGCATACTCGTTTCTAGCATAACACGCATAACACACATGGGTTGTGATGTGGGTTATACATACTGGCGGAATTAAATCCTATCTTTGGCCTCAGCGCTCGCAGTCAACACAGCTCCTGATGCATGAGGCGGAGCTAATTTTGTAGATGTCATTCGACATGTAAACCAATCATAAAAGACAGGAGACGAGATTCGAGGAGCAGTTTTCCTTTCGTTTCTTTCTGGCCGGGACGACATGGGCTCGTTCCCGCAGCAATTCTTCTCCCTCATTGTCACATCCCTATCCATATCGACGGTGGGGATGGTCTTTGGCGGTTTATCATTAACTCTTTCTCCTATTATATGGCTCATACCAGCGGTGATCATCATCACCTTCTCTTTCCACACCTATATCCTCCTACTTGGCAGTTCGGAGACATACAGCAGCCCTCGCATCTACTCCCCAATTCCCATCGGATGCGCATACGTTCTTGCCTTTCTCTGGTCAGCAGCTCTCGCTGCGTCAGTGACTCTCACCTGCCTACTCTTATCCGGTATAATACGAAGCACGGATGATAAAGTCAAAATATGGATGCCCATTCTCTCGGGGTTTCCCTGCTCCAAGCGATGCTTTTCTGCTTCATCGCCATCCAGTCTCATCGGGAGATGAAAAAAATTCGATACAGGAACAAATGGAGGTGGCGAGTGGATATAACAGGAGGGAGTCCTTCTCAATGGAGGTCAGTCAAATCTCAACATTGCTTTTCTGCTTAAACTGAGACTGAGGAATCCAATAGCATTGCAAAATATTCCCTCTGAAGATATGCTCGCCTAAATCCCGACCTTGATGCACAGCATGGACATGACGCTTCTTAACGCTCTCTTTCGTTGCTTCCAACATATATACCAACTTTCGTTTCAATTTACAACTTTCGACACCTTCATTTGTACTACTCTGCATTTTTTCCCTTTATTTATTCGATTGACGCCATGCACTCCGACTTATTTGATTGTGATAATCACTTTCAGGGGACTCGCATTCAGAATTTGAGTCGTATAGTTATGGTAGTACAGGTCTAAAGCAAATGAATTATCGTACAATGCAAACACCTAATACCTATGCATGGATCTCCAAGTCATCCACAGCCTCTTCGATGTCCTCCGTAGCTGGTAGTAGCACATCAGCCTTTTCCTTGGAAAGACCTACGTCTTCAGCGACAACGGGCGCGCCTGAGACGAACGACTCAGACAACGAGCTGACAGTAGTCAGCGCCATATCAAGTACAGCCTCAACACGTTTCTTCAGCGCGTCGTTCGCACTGTTGACAGTCTGCAAGGAAATCAGAAACAACCCATTAATCATCGCAACAAATGAACAGAGGCAAAGATAACGCAAATCAGAAGTGGGAGCACTTACAAGATTGACCAGGCTAATTTGAGCTTCGGCATCATCAAGGCGTACTAACAAAGATGCATCGCGGGCATCCTCTCCCAGTTCTGGTTCTTCTTCTGAGACTTCGGGCATATGAAACTCCACTTCGCCAAAGTGAGCCTCGAGGAACATCGCTAAGCGTGAAATCCTCATGCGTTCAGAGGATTCATCTTCCGGGTCTGCATGCGGATGGGTATGGGTATGTGAGTGTGAGCCAGTGGTCACTGTATGTCATTATTGTCAGCGTGTAATTGGGGTACTGACAAGAATAGAACCTACATTTCACAGAAGCAGGACTCTTGTCAATACCAGTGATCAGTGCTAAAGTTGAGTCGGCAATCATGTCATTGCTGGAGCTAGACTCCCATTCCAACGTCAATTCGTGTTCTCCTGTGTGCTTGACATCTACAACGCCCATGACCTTTGGGGGGAAAATGAGATACGCTATCTTGGAAGTGGAGGGAGGTTCGAAATGCTCACTCGCATTGCTGGAACACCATCCTTGTCTAAACCTTCTTCAACACTGCCATACATGCCTTCGAGATGCCATTTCACTAGATTCCAGCCGACGCCCAGCACAATTTTCTGCCGCTGTGTGACAGTACAAGTTGTCAAGCCTGCAAAGTCGCGCAAGTCACGTGGGTCGAGGAGGGTGTAAGAATAATCCTTAGCCACCAACAAGCCAGACAGAACATCATTCGTCTTCGGCGGCTTGTCCGCGAGAGTACCGATAGCCTGAATATATATATATAAATCACACGTCTCGGTTTTGTGGTACTCCGACATACCTTTGCAACCCGTTCACCGCGGAAGGACAGATTTAACGTCTCAAATTCCTCGGTGTGTGAATCTTGACGTCCTCATCCCGTTCTTTATAACGTGCAGTCATTGCCGAACGCAACCTTAACATTGCCGCCTGTTCGCCATGGACCAATATCTGATAAAAGAAGATCAGCGTCGCATAGTCGAAGTTGGAGGTAAAGAGTGACTTACGACGTGCTGAGCCTTGACTGCTTCAATGAATTCGGCATTTTGTGAGTAGTCGACATGCGCGCTGAAAGAAATGTCGTCGACAGATATTTTTCTTGGAATTGTGATGCCTTTCAGTGTAACAAAATCTTCGGGCTCAGTCATGATATCCTAAAGTTCAGGAGAGTTTGAGCTTTTGATGCTGAGGGGACCATTCAAAAGAGAGAAAACGAATGGCCATTGCATCATAGTATATACATGAAATCTTGAATGTGACGATCCTCCATTAATACAATTACAGTTAGGACTCACCCTGGCTGGAGTTCCTTCAATCGAATACCCAGTGATGATGACGCCATTCCTTGAATCGGGTGCCCATAGCTCAAACAGTTCTCGACTGGGTCCAACTTGCATGAATCCGGGCTAGCAAGAACGACACATGGCGGCCCTTCCGCTATTTTTTTCTCCCACCCTCGCGTTTGTGGTACATTAGAGATATGTCTTAACAAAAGGCATGGATTAATTATAACAACACATCGACCCAAGTAGCGAAAAAACTTACTTGAAAACGAATGGATTATCTCTTTTGGCAAATCTTGAGCGGATATTGTTATTCATAGTGTGGATGTAAGTCTGATAGACAGCCATGCATTTCCTAGCCAGAGCGGAGGCGTAGTAGATTGGAACATTGTGCAGATCAGGGTGTTTCTTCCAGTATTCGTCCAAGATGAGTAGTAATTCCTGGGCTCGTCCAAGAGCGAATGCAGGAAGAAGAACATGTCCATTACGTCGGATGATTGAATGCACAAGATTCGTGAAGCGTAGTTCCTTTTCTTCGCGCCCTTCCAAAGTATGAACGCCGAAGGTGCTCTCTACAATTAGCACATCCGGTCGGATAGGCGGAAGCTCCGCTTTGACTAGATGTCGATCTTCTTCTCGAGAGTAATCGCCGGTATAAAGAATTTTCAGCCCATAAATGTCAATGAGAAACATACAAGCGCCTAGAACATGCCCTGCATGGTATGGCGTGAAGGAGACTCCAGGACAAACCGTTATCAGTTGATGAGCGGAAACTGGGATGATGGATGCAAGAGACATTGTCATATCCAAGGGAGAAAATAGAGCATCCGAAGTGGAGGACCTGGTAAAAAAAAAAGGATTGGAAATACAGGCCATCGAAGGGAGACGTTTCATGCGTACCCCATCCGAACATAGTCCTGCATCATGAACTTGTGCAACGCCTTCGTTGGGTGCGTCATGTACACCTTTCCTTTCCCATCCCTAAAGTTCGTCTAGGAATCCATTAGACCAAGCATTATTTTCAGAAAATATGGCAGCAACCTTTTCAGTGATATAGGTCAAGGCCGCTGCATGATCCAAGTGAAAGCTGTTTCGTGCGGCCTTAGCTCAATCATGCACATTTCCAACAAATGTTTTGCTCACTGTGTAACAAGGAGTGCATCAACCGTACTCCAGTCTAGTTCGTCAATAAATGGAAGAGAGGCCATTCCGCTATATGCAGGATGAACTCCTGCATCGCAAACAATTGTTTTTCCGCGATACTGAAGCACACAGCATGAACGGCCAACCTCCTGGCCAGCTCCAAGCATAGTTACACTCAGAGTCGGTGTATCGGCCATTTTAATGGGCTCTGATGAGCTTGCGTCGGAGCTTGTGTCGTGGTGGTCGTTGGCAAGTTCCAAGCAAGTTCGAAGGAGCAACAAAGGATGTCCTCTGTACCCAAGATATTACGTAATTTCTTGTCTCCCAGAAAACTCGGGGTCGCTGCCTCGGTGTTCCTTCTTCGATTATCCTTTGGATGGCTCAGTCAAAACGCCAAAAATCCACCGGCAATAGCGGAAAAAAACCAGGTTCAGCAAAGCAAGCCCTGAAGAAAAAATACCTTTCCTCCAATAAATCACGAAATGATGATTTGCGCGAAAAGTTAGATCGCGACGCAGCATCCCTCCTCACCGTAAGTGTACAAGTCGCCTTCATTCAGATAGTCCAATGTATCTGACTCGGGCTATTTTTTAGATTCATGCCATTACGGAGCCTCAACTTCTACCCAAATTACCCACATCGCCAGACGTCGATATATCCCATTCGTTGACAGACGTTACCTCGATCCTCCGCAACTTGTGATGTTGCCACCATGTTCTTTTTATCGGTATAAGCGGCATCCTACTACCTCAAGAGTGGACTTGCCATGGCAAGGAACGGGACAGAGCTTTAGGACGTGGAGCACCTCCGTGAGTTTTGGCAAATTTGTTCTAAGTATTTAACAATATTTTAACCACCGTTTGGCTATTAGATACAGAGGCCTTCGAGGCAGGCTTTAGATGCAATTCACGCCAAGTTGACGTTGGACGAGCTTTCCCAACCTCCAAAGCCGCGCAGGTCCGGTATATCGGAAAGCTAGGACGCCGCATACGTAGGTCATAATAGAGCATCATATTTCTGGTATTTACTACATAAAAAAATCGTAAAAGGAGGGTTCCAACTCGATGCAAAATACAACAATGTAGAACATATCCACAACTAGCTAACGAAGACGAGAACGATGGTGAAAAAACGTAATCTACAGCCTACTTCTACTAACCCAAATCAGTCCAGAGGGTAAAAAGGTAAGAGAAATGCCTTGCAAGCGAAGGGGTAATCGGAACAAAGGAAACATCAAATTCTTCAGCTCATATCCTCCCAAGCTGGCCTGGGTGATCCGATCGAGAGTTTGCCAAGTTGTTTCCTCTGCTTCAAATTCTTGACTTCAGTGTTGATGAGATCCCGCAGACGCTCAAGATCCACACTACGTTCAGCACGCGAGCCCATGAGAACGTTACGCCAGATACCCGCAGCAGCAACTGAGTTATCGATAGGAAGCTGGAGGGGGCGATGGAGCCTGACCATCTTTTGCACGAGATGGTCTGGGCTGGGGTACATCGCATTTGGCCAGGCAACGCGA